>JAJOOR010016068.1:0-15687 GCA_036250505.1 Solanum acaule | reverse complement strand
ATTAAAATGTTATTGTTATAAATAAAAAGAGTTTGAAACTGTTTAGGAGAGAGAATATTTGATAAATATTAATATCCTAATTATACTCCATATAAAAGGCACGAAATACTAATAGTATGAGAGAGAAAAATCTGTAAAACAAAATTAAATTAAATACAAAAATTAAATGTTTGTTATGTATGTAATTTAAAAACTTAGTTTGTAATTAAATATAAATATATTGATATTTTGTTAATAAAAGTCTTAAGTAGTATATTTTTGTAATTTTCACTTTGTAGGGTAATTCGCTAGAAACATCCAGTTTTATACAAATTGTTCAGTTTTGTATAAATTAATTTATACATTGTAATTTGTATAATTATATAGGACAAAAATATATGTATTTGTATTTGTATATACACTTTTCTCTCGCTCTATACAAATACAAACGCATTTTATATATTTTATACCGAAATGTATAAAATTGCTAATTGTATACCGAAAATGACTAATTGTATACCGAATCAGATGGCAAAAAAATGGGATGTTTGCTGCGAACTACAATTAAAATAAACTATAACTATAACATTTAATTTGAATTAATAGTTTGTTATTTCATACAATTTTCCCATGTTAAAATTAGATATAATTTGTTCCACTTATATTATATTCAAGTTGATTTGCATGTATCTTACTCTCTTGATCGCCTCTCTCTCTTTGTATTTGTATTTCAGAATGTATCTGGTAATCCAAATAGATGTATCTAATGTGATTTGCATGAATTTGGATATATAGACTATCTTGTTCGCTACTCTCCCTATTTTAGTGTATCTCGTGGCAAAAATGCATGTATCTAGGTGTATATAACTTAAAATTTCTTATATAAAATTAATAATTAATAAGACAATATATAATTATTTTAAATTATAAAAAGAATTAGTAAACATGATATAAATACATGTCTAATAAAATACTATCTTAGTTTTATATTAGGATTTAAAAATAAATATGCAGTATGAAAAAGTGCCGAGTAATTTTAGGAATTTGGGGTGAAAGGGTGCTTGATTTACGGCTTTAGATTTTGTTGGGCCCATTAGTTTATTAAAAAGGAAAAAGTAATGTATTTATTGCTATTATCCCCTATAAGTTTTACAAATTTCCAAAATCCCTCATTTTCGCGCATCAGATTAGTGTATCTCGTGCATCATATTAGTGTATCGTGTATAAAATGTACATCAGATTAGTGTATCATGTATAAAATGCAATGTATCTTACTTAACGATTAATGTATCTTGCCCATTAGATTAATGTATCAGCGCTTATATTATTGTACGTTTGAGGGATTTCTGTAATTATAAACTTTTAAGAGATAAATTGTAATTTTACCTTAAAAATATGTGATTTCTGTAATTTGCCCTATTAAAAATGAAACGTTTCAACGCGAATTCAAATTAGTTGAATTACGAAAATAAATAATGAGCATAGGTGAAAAACCAACCAAAAAAAAATTAAATAGGAGATTAATCCATCATAATGCGTTTCACTGATGCATTTGAATTAGCTTAATCTTTTTCCTTTTCCCAATTTTAAAAGAAAAAGAAGAAATATATATTATATTGAAATTCTCTATTATTTTCCCAAAATCAATCCTATTATAAGATGAATAAACCTTGATCGATTGTATTCTATAGAAAAAGTCATGTTTATAAAGACTACACTTCATTGATAATTTGTATTTTTTATAAGATGAATAAATCCTTCTTTGTTTAATTGTTTTGAGTGAAGAAAACATTATATTAATCTTGCCAACAAACATTACATTTGCAATTTGTTCAATCAAAAATTAGAGAAGCTATGCTTATAGAAGCTTTACAAACTATATAGTGCAAATTAGAGAAGATATTATATCGTTTATTAGAGGCGAAGCTATAATTTTTTCAATAAGATGCAAACTATAAAAAAAAGTAGATACACGAATTGTTGGGCTTGGGTTCGACCCAGATCCATTAGTTTGTTGTGTATATAATTTCAGGGTAAAACTATCTAATTACACAAATATTCTTACCATATTTAATTACTTATTAATTTTTTCTATAATTTGAAATAATTATATTTTATCTCACTAATTAATATTTTTCACACCAAAATGAGCTAGAACAAAAGGAAGGCGAGCGAGATTTCTCTATGTATCTCAGATACATGCGAATCACACTAGATTACAATATTCTATGAAAAGTGTTCGCCTGAGATATCAGATATGCGAGCAAGATAGGAGAGTGACAAGTGAGATTTGTCTATGTATCCAAACACATGTGAATCAACTTGAATACAGTATATCTAGAACAAATTAAATCTAATTTTGACCCTTGTATTTTGAGACACATATATCTAGACGTATCTCGAGGCACCAAAATCTGATAAGATTCGTAATATTGCATACTAGCGTATATCTAAATATTTAGCTCCTAAACTAGTGAGATTTCAACAAGTTTCACGTAATTTTATCAATAAAATGAATTGTTTGACGTTTTCTCACAAAAAAATGAAGTAAGAAAAAAAAGAATAAAATAAACTATATATCACTATTTTTTTAACTTATATTACACAAATATATATTCCAAGAATCTTATAAATTTAATTAATATTTGTCCAAACTAGCTAACTTGGATACCATGGAGATAAACAAAAATAGAATAATCCTTCACCAACTTTGAGCAGCCCTCTCACCACCTATCGTCTAACTTAGGGTTACAAGTCAAAATAAAACTTTGAATTATTATTTTTAGTAACTAAATAAATAAAAGAATAGACAACTTACGGGCAAAACAAGGGAACTTTAAAACACTAGTACAACACATATTATATTACTACTATATATGTGATTGATATTTGATAACACAATGGATAGGAACTTAATAATTACTGAGGTCGAAGATTATGACAAAAAGTTAGTATGTGACTGAGTATTGTTTAGTTTTTTTTATTGATATTATTATTTGTATCATTTTTTTTTATTATCTTGTTTTTTTGATTTTTTGTTTCTTGTTGTTTTTCTTATTACACTTATCGTATTAATTATTGTTGTTAGTGTTATTTTTTTCCCATTATTTTCTCGTTGCTTCTTTTTATGTTACATTTCTTTTTCATACCTACTTTGAAATGTTTTATCTAAGCCAAGCCCAAGGGTCAATTGCAAAAAAGCTTTTCTACTCGATCAGTAATGGAGCAGAGTAAAAAAATGTATTAGTAAGTGTCAAAATATAAGTAAACACGCCTAAAAAAATATGGTGAATTATCATATTGTATCGATACATAAAACTAAAATTTTAACATAACTAAAAAATGTAATTTTTCGACAAAAATACTGTCTCTAAAAACAAAACTTATAAACATGAACACCAACTAACTCAAATAAATTAAAAAATAAAAATTAAAATAAATGCAACTGTCAATATTCATTAGATGGCAGGTCTAGTTTATTATTAGCCCCACCGACAATTATTTTTGTATTAAAATTAAAAAAACCAACTGTTTTTAATTCTTCCACTTAATTTTTGTCTTACGTTATATATTAAAATATTTACTCTAGTACATGCTAATATCATTTAATATAACTCTAGTTAAACTACTAGGATTTAGGAATTTTAGTTCACAAAAATAAAAAAGGGAAGTTCTTTTCCATACGTGTTGATGTGGTATTATAACTCTATATTTTTATTTTTTTTATTTTCTACTTGTTGTTCGAAGTCCGAATGAGAGCCTTAAGGAAATAATGTAGCAGTCCAACACTGTATCACAATTGATGTTGTAACTCTATAATTCTATATATATAGTTTCTATACACACTTTTTGATGACATGTTCCGTGAATATTGTGCTTCAAAAAAAAATTTACAAAGAATTTTAAGTGATAGTATACCTAAAAAATGTTTAAGTGATAGTATACCTAAAAAATGTTTAAGTGTAAAATATCACTATTTTTTGAGTTTTAATCAAAATTATTAGGTATAGAATCTCATTAAACAATCATGAACTTTTTGTATCAGGTGAACTCATTTTTACAACTTTTTTTTTTAATCTCCATGCATTTATCAACACATTATTCTAAATATTTTCTATATATTCGTTTTTAACCTATATATTCAATCTTATATTTATTTTTAATTTGATATTGTTGTTGTGTTACCGAAAAGTTATTAGAATAATATGTCTTATGTTATTTTATTAATTTGACTGACACTATTTTGTCCCTACCAAAAAAGAAAAGAAAAAAGTTGGTTAAAGCTAACTAATTAATATTGTGACTTGTAGTTTGTTGCTTTCAGTTTAAGCTTCTTTTTTTTTTTGTTAATGAGGCTACAAAACTAACATCAAAAAATCTAATTTATTTCTTTTTGTTTTCCTTTTTTCACTATTTCTTCATGACAATCGGTGCAAGGAAAAAAAATCCTCTCTTTTCATAGAAGAGATTGAAAGAAAAATCAAAGATATATATAGTCATATTGTTCTTTTTTATTTGTCGAGCTAAGTCTTGACTCATCTAACCATAATTCTCATCTTCTTCACCTGATTAAAAAGGGAGGTTAATTTGACTGTATTATCGATCTCTTTTATGTTACGGATAAAAGAATGTGCAGATCAATTTACTTTTCATTTTGCTATTTAGAGTTAGTTTATTGTAAGTTAGGATACGAAATTAAAATAGAATGTGATTATATCAATCAATCTTTTTTGTTGCTATGTCTAGAGATAGTTTGTTTGTTGAAAGAAATTGTGTGCAAATAATATTAAGTCAATATTTGGAGCCTTAAATCTTCTACAAATAGAAAGGGTAGAGATAGAAGTTAGATAATTTAATTTTTGTGCATCAAAAGGAATTGTATGTGCAAATATTAAGACGTGAAGCATTATACTTTTCTACAAGTAGTAAGGGTGGAGACAAGATTTAGGAAACATTGAATTTTTGTGTGTTAAATAAGTTATTTTTGAACTCTTGAACAACAATTAGTGTAATTAGTAATCTTAATTATTTTGGACAAACGTATGAGGAGAGATTTCAATATTTTTTTGGAATTTAAAATGAAATGTTTTCTTAGGAAAGAAAATGACATTTTTATCGGTGTTTCAAATGAATCTTCAAATTTATCCACATAGACCATATAAATTAAGAAAGATTAGGCAAATATTCAAATGTTTATATTTCAATAAAGTTTTGAGTTTAAATAATTTTATTTTTTTAACTTTTGAAAAAGTTAGACAAATTGTGCACCTTGGAATATTTGTACATATGCACCATCTTGATTCCTTCCTTTTATTTTCAAGTTTCTTATTTGATTTCTCTTTTTAATTTTCTCCAAAAAGAAAAAGTGAAAACATGATTATGAAATAGCACCTTTTTTTTTACCACAATGAGAAAAGTGGACAAAAGTTAATATATAGAGTTATTTATTTAATCACGATTAATAAATATATACGTTTACTTGAGAAGTGAACACATTTTACTGTATAAAGTTTAATTTTCGAAGTTCTAATTCTTATAAAGTTTACATGGGACATGCTAATTATTTTATGCCGACACACGTAAGTTTGTAACATCTTGATATTAAGCAATACTAATTTAATTTGTAAAGTTATTATCTTTGAATACTTTATTAAAAAGGTTTGTGTGGGGACATGTGTTGCTGGTGGCTAAAAGACCAAGTTTTTAATTTATTTTAAAATATCAATATTCAAAATGGAGAGTCAATTGTTCGAACCTAGTCATATTAAATTTTATTTGGTCAAGTCATAATTTATTAGTACAAATTTACAACACTGAGCTTTGTAGATTGACGAAGTCTAACATATATTAAATGAGATGAAAGAATACCAACGTATAAAAAATAAAAAGAAACAAAATAAGTTCTGATGAACTTATTAAAGTAAATTTGAATTTAGTTCATCACTTATTAAATTTTAAAAAACAAATAAATAAATAAGTTTTATTAATTTGTCAAAATGAACAAATAAAGAGAAAAAATATTTTTAATTTACTATACTTAATAAATAGAAACGAAGAAGCATTTTTTTTTCTAACAACAACTAAGGTCTATACTCTATAGTTTATTAAGAGGAATTTAGTGTAATTAATACTTGAATGATTTCTTATTTTATTTTTGTTTCTTTCACCTCTTAAATAAGGTTTGGGACCTCATTAAATTCAAATTTATGTATCATGAAAATTATTTTAAAGACACTTTTAGTATTTTCTATTTTCATACACTTAAATTATCTTTAATTAAGAGTAGAAGTATGATAACTATTTTTAGAGCGTATATGAGTTGAATTTAGAATATTATGAAATAATTTAATTCATAATCGAGATGAGCATTAGTATTGAGAGTACGTAAAAGGACATACCTTTGATATATTAGTTATGATGTCTAAAATGAACGTTGTACCTAGATAAGTGCTCCTTTAGACCGACTTTGAGAATTCAAAAGAGAAGATCAAGGCTAGACGAGCCGGTTCGCACAATGGAGTATGGTCAATTAAAACTAATTAATTAGTTGAAATGTATTTTGCCCTCCCCGTTCCTTTTGATTTTTCCTTAATTAGGTGTAAGACTAGAAGTCAAGTCCAAGCGACAGCGATGCAACAACGGGCCCATATATAAATCATCTTTCTCTCATTTTTTTAAGCTTCTCTCTCAATTCTGTTTTTTTTTTCTCTCTTTTAACTCTTTCATTGTTATTTTCTAGAGCTCACAAAATCCAAGTGTTTCTTCAACAAACTTCTCCGGGATAATCATTCTCACCATTCTCCAGGTACTTTTTTTTTTCGTTTTGATAGTAGAAAATGTTTGCAAACCGTGTGATTGTTCATATTTTTTGACTGGAATTTTCCTTTGTTACTGTTGATTTTGCTGCTTACTTTTCAGTTTTAAGCAGTTCGATCTGTACATTTCGGGAATACTCTGGAGCTACGCTTCGTTTTTCTCGGTATTCAGAGTTTTAATGCTTTGAAGTTTGGATTTAAGTGTGTTTTTTCGAGTTTTGCTCGTAATTTCTTACTCTTCGGCATTTTTAATTTTTTTTTTACGTGTTTGATGGTAGAAAATGTTCGCGGACTTTGATTATGGCAGTTGTGATTGTTCAAAATTTTTAATGGAATTTTCATTTGTTTAATGTGGATTTTGCTGCTTACTTTTCAGTTCGATCTGTACATTTCTGGAATACTCTCGAACTTAGGCTTGTTTTTTCTCGGTTATCGTTGTTGAAGTGTTTTTAAGTTTGGATGTAAGTGTGATTTATCGGAAAACTGTTCGTAATTACTTCAATTGGTTTGGTTTTGCTGCTTATTTTTTTCAGTTTTAAGCTCATCGATCTGTGCATTTCGGAAATTTCTTCTATTTTTTAGCTTCTCCGGCGTAATTGTATGCTTTGTTGTTAAAATCGTTTTTTTTGGAAGTAGAAAGCGTCGGTTAATTTTTTATAGCAGTTTTGAGTTTTAATCGGAAGTTTCTTCTGCTTAGCTTTCAGGTTTAAGCTGTTAGATTTGTGCGTCGTGCTTCATATTGAAGGAAACTGCGGCACTCTAGGAGTAGTTGCTCGATTAATGTGAATTTGCAGACCGCAGTGGCGTCTCCGGAGTCTGGAGAAGCAAATTTGTAGGTTTTTTTAGTGAATATGGAGGAAATGTACTTATGTAAACTCTTGAGTATGATTAAGTAAGTTTTTCCTTTTGTTTTTTCTTAAGTTTGATGCTCATACTTCTTCCATTTTTTATTGTCTTTATGTTAGGTATTTGCACTGTTCCTTTTTCTTTGGTGTTGTGTTTTGTTGAGATTGAGATCTGCATTTGAAAACTGGTGGAGATTGGCAGTTGAGTACGGATGGTTCTCGCGCATTGTGCCGATCTAAATTGTTCTTGTGTATTCTGATAATTGTTTATTCTGTAACTTCAGGTGCTGGCTTCAGTGGCACATCTTAGTTTAAAATACTGATATATTGAAGAGTAAGCAGAATTTAATATAGCATTTGAGGGTGTAAAATTTTGGAAATAGTTTATAAGCATTTAATTTTCTCAGACGACAGGGGAAGAATCTAGTATCATATATATATTTTTTTTGATAACCGAGAAATCCGTCTGTGACCCGTCCTTTGGACCAATCACAGCCTTCTAAACTCGGTGGATAATGGGCCCGCCCCTCTACCCTTCTCCACTTAAATACCGGGCTTCGCTTTGCATGGTGTGGGGCTTGAACCTGCGACCTAAGCCACAAATCCTCCACCTTTTGCCACTTGAGCTAGGCCTTGGGGGCTAGTATCATATTTTTATTAGCACCTAGTTGTTATCTATCAAAATTTCCACTCTGTTATCTGTAATTTTCTACTATGGATGTTTATTTTAGGGCATTTTCAGTGCTTCTTATGCTCTAGATAGAGTTTGATACTATTCCTTTTCCTGATGGCCTTCAATGTTCCTTTCCATTTCTTTCCACTGGTACATGATCCTTTTAATAAAAGTTAAATACACTCAAAAAGGGAACCAGAAATTCATTAGGATTGTCAAATGGCAGGTTTATAGATGTTTAGTTATTTAATTTGAGAGCCTCTTTTTCTCCTTTATTTTTCGATCTAAGAATATCAGGCAGAAAAGATAATATTATCACCTTCGTATAACAAAGTAGGACAGTTATGATTCATTTGTGTTTATATATAATCTTCGAATCTTTTCTCTTGACTTGGCTGGCCTTAGTGTGTTTGACAGACTTCTTTGTTTTTCTTGTCTTTGCTATTAAAATACTACTGAAACTTCTCCAAGTTATATAAACTGAAGACACTGCTTCTTGGCTGCTGCCCTTACTATTTCACTATATAGCTTGGAACATACTCTTCTGCATTCAAGTTCTTATCTTTCCCTTTATCAAAAAGAAAGTTGGCATCTTTGCTTTGGAGCACTTTGTTCCTTTATTTAGAACCAATCTCTCTGTTCAATCTATTAGCCATTGATAGGGGACTTATATTAAAGCATAAGTCTGTTAGGTGTTCAATTCATTCTTGGAAAACTACAGCTGTTGATGTTCAAGAACATGCCCCCAAATTGATCATCAGCCAAGCAGTCAACTAGGTTCGACGTTTCCTTAGGCAGTGTACATGAATCTATAGTCTCATATTAGACAATTTTTCATCTCACCTACCATCGGTATTTGGCCTCCAATACAGGAACAATGTAACAGTGTGTGCTTTATTTGGTGTTCTGAAGAAACAAACATTGTTTCTTTTTGGCTTTTGCACTATACTAATAACCTAATCTGATTTAACACTTGAGTCTGGACTCGCATGATTAAGATTTGGTGTTGCGCTTCAAGTTGGTTGTGGTTCTTTTCTCCTCATTAGCATGTACATAGTGAGATAAGTTATTAAACTGTTAGCATCTGTTGCAGGTGCTACTGTTCTGTTGACTCTTTGGGCTCATCTAGTCCGACATTCGTTGAATATTAAGTGCTAAATGATTTAATAGTTGTATTGAGGATAGAAATGAAGAAATGGTACGGTGGTGTTTTAACTACATCCCTGTTGATGTTTTTGGTCCTGGGATACTGTGTGATGAGGAAACCTGTCAAGGAAAGCTATGTTACAAGTTCTCTCTACTTCAATATGACAAATCCCCTTGAATGGATAAATGCTATGGCTCCACCTGCAGCTCACCATCCAGAAAAAAATAATCAAGTAATACCTGCTGAAATTGTTGTCTCTGATCTCTTTATCAAGAGGAACCTGTCAGCTCAGGAGCAACAATCTTTGTCTACGTGGTATCAATTGAAAAGGTTAGCCATTCATGATCTAGTTTTACCTAATGCTATAGAGGCAGTTAAGGAAGCCACTGTTGCATGGAACAACCTCATGAGTACAGTAGAGATGGACAAACTCGATACAAATGATAGTTCAATTAAGACAGGGAAACAGAAACAATGTCCTCATTTTCTTAGCAAAACCAATGCTACAGAACTTGATGCTAGCGGCTTTAAGTTGCGGCTTCCTTGTGGTCTGACTCAGGGTTCTTCCATCACAATAATTGGCATTCCAAATGGTCTTCTTGGGAATTTTCGGATAGATTTGACGGGTGAACCACTACCAGCTGAACCAGACCCTCCTGTTATTCTGCACTACAATGTTAGGCTCCATGGTGATAAAATAACCGAGGATCCTGTAATCGTACAAAACACCTGGACTATTGCACATGACTGGGGTGAAGAGGAGCGCTGTCCATTACCATCAGATGAAAAGAGTAAGAAAGGTAATAGTTTTTTTCCCTCTTCACATAAGAGAGTTCATTCCTTAAAGTAGAAGTTCAAGCTTTGTAGCTCATTTTCCTACATTTCTTTTCACATAAGAGAGTTCATTCCTTAAAGTAGAAGTTCAAGCTTTGTAGCTCATTTTCCTACATTTCTTTCCACTCTTTCAACCGACTTTTTAGAAGTGATGCTGCATCCTCCTGTGTGATCAATTAACTGCAATCAAAATTTGGACATGCCATTTATGGAAATAAAGTTGTTATTCTTGAAGACGATGTCACCTGTGGACGTCTAGATCCTGCAAATATATGGGAATTTAATTTGTGTGCTGATATTATACTAAACATTCTGAAAATGGTCCCGTTCTCTTTAAATGCTTATTTTTCTTGGAAAATTTCTTTCATCGTCTCTTCCCTGTTGATATTGATGATAAAATTGTCTCCCTTTTGTTAACCAACTTATTGATTTATTTTTCCATTGCTGCAAACCTTTTCTCCGATTTGTTAAAAGCTGATTGGTCTATTTCCTGGAATCGAAATGATTTCTAAAATTGCATTATCTCCTTTGCTCCTCTATTCCATCTGCTTGATGAGATTTCCCTTTTCTCTTTTAGCCTCCTTTTATTATCTTTTTCAGCTTCAATGATGTCCTCCCTTGTTCACCTTGTGCTCGTTGCATTGTTTCTAACATTGGTTACCTTTTTCGTCAGTGGATGAATTGGATCAATGCAATGGGATGGTGGGCAATGTCACGTCCACTCGGCATGTCATTGCAACAAATAAATCTAGCATGGTTCAGGACGGGGCTAAATCAAGAAAATATTTTCCTTTCAAGCAAGGATATCTCTCGGTTGCCACTCTGAGAGTAGGATCTGAAGGAATTCAGATGACGGTTGATGGAAGACACATAACATCTTTTGCTTTCCGTGAAGTAATTTTTTCCCCCCATTTTCCTTTTCTCTTTGTTTCCTCAGAATTTTACGATGGATCTTTCTGCATCATCATAATGGTTATCTGTTTTACTGAATCTTCTTTAATTTGGATATATATCTTATCAGACTTTGGAACCATGGCTCATAAGTGAAGTGAGGATATCGGGAGACATAAAATTAATTTCTGTTGTCGCAAGTGGTTTACCAACATCAGAGGATGCAGAGCATATAAGCGACTTGGAAGCCTTAAAAGCAGCTCCTCTTCCTCCACGAAAAAGACTAGATCTCTTTATTGGTGTATTTTCTACCACAAATAATTTTAAGCGTAGAATGGCTGTCCGTAGAACGTGGATGCAATATGATGCACTGCGGTCTGGACAAGTTGCAGTGCGGTTTTTTGTTGGCTTGGTGAGTGATTCTTTTCTTTGTACTCCATAATGTGAAACTAGCATTGGCTTAAAGGTAGTATAGTGTTCAATGCCGATGCTTATTTGATCCTAATTACTGGATCTTGGGGCTTGGGTTTTAAGTGTCATAGTTTCATGTTCTGCTGCTCATTAGAGAAGTCACATATTAGATTTCAATAACTGAAACTTCATTTGACAAGATATTCTTTGTTATGCATTTGCTGTAGCATAAAAACCAAATGGTGAATGAAGAGCTCTGGAATGAGGCTCGGACATATAGAGACATCCAGCTGATGCCTTTTGTTGATTACTACAGTCTTATCACTTGGAAAACCATTGCCATCTGTGTTTTTGGGGTAAAATACTGTCTCTTCCTAACTCATGGTGTATCTCGTGCACCTCTTGTTGACATCATCTATTGGACAGACGGAGGTTGTTTCTGCAAAGTTTGTCATGAAGACAGACGATGATGCATTTGTTCGAGTGGATGAAATCTTATCTTCTATGGAGAGGGTCAACACGACTCGTGGATTGTTATATGGCCTTATTAATGCAGATTCCCAACCTCATAGGAGCCCGGACAGCAAGTGGTTTATCAGTCCAGAGGTGAATATCTTCGTCATTTATCTCAGATGTCATTGCTGATTTCACCCCTTACTCTATTTCAGTGGTCAGCAATGGGAAAGGGAATCTGTAGTAGCAACAACTCTAATTCTCACTAATTTGATCATAAAATGAAATAACACATACTTCATCTCGTGTTTCATATGTGTATTCAATCTTATCCTTTGTTGATGTATAGGAATGGCCTGAAGAAACTTACCCTCCTTGGGCACATGGACCGGGTTATGTCGTCTCCAGCGATATAGCAAAAACAATCAGCTCGAAACAGAGAAAAGGCCTCCTAAGGGTAAAGTGAACCTTCATCTCTTTTACTTATTCAACTGTCATTTAAGTGAGTGAAGTTTACATGTGAAAATGTATCAGTCAGCCACTCAGGTCCTGTATCTCCTATTTAATTCTAAATGTTACAAGTTCCTTGAAAATACAGATGTTTAAGCTTGAAGATGTTGCTATGGGCATCTGGATTTCAGAAATGAAGAAAAAAGGGTTGGAAGTGAAGTATGAAAAGGAAGAGAGGATTTTTAATGAAGGTTGCCGGGATGGTTATGTAATTGCACATTACCAAAGCCCTAGAGAGATGCTGTGTCTTTGGCAAAAGATTGAAGAGAAAAAACGAGCTTTATGTTGTGGCGATTAATAGAAAATAGTTTTCGTCTGAGTTCTGAAGGCTCAGAAGTTCCTATAACTATGATTCTGCTGACCTTTTCTAGTAGCTGACCACAGACATGTACTTGAGTAGGTTGGGATGAAGAGGCCAAGGTAATGCTTATACCACGTCGTTGTAGTAGGAGGTAGAGTAGTTACTAGCATATTGATATAAGTAGGTGATTAGATTAGCTTGTTACATATATCACTAGAGATTGATTAGTGAAAGATGTTGGGGAAGGTCTCTGTATTATAAAGAGAGTCAAATGGGGGTGGGTGGGGGCATTATACTTTGTATAGAGTATGGGTACTCTACGTTCGGTGATTATTTTGTATGTAAATCACACGATCTCTCGTACCCATTATCGTTGAGTGATGCAGAGCATCGATATATACTACAGTATATTTTGACGTTGGAGTTCTAGTCTGCATTACATCTTGTATCTATGTGTAGTACCTGCTAGCATGGCTACGCAGTGGAAGGGAAGGAGCCTAAATGACCCCAATGATGAAAAATGGATTGAATTTAATTTTTAATTTTATTGAACAACCAAAAAATATTCAAAATAGAATGTTTAGCAGTATCATTTATAGTTCACCATCCCAGAATTCATCTGGGGATTTGTATGGTCCATCTGGATGAACAAAATGTTCACCTTTGAATCCCCTGCATTGAGGAATCTCTTGAATCTTAGCATTTTCTTCCTTGCTTAATTCCCAATCCAAAATTTGAAGATTCTCTTTCATTCTATCTTTGTTAAAACTCTTCACCAATACACTTACTCCTTGCTCATATACCCACCTCAATGCCACCTATAATTATCAAACAATACCATCTTTGTCAGCAATTTCATTTAGATGCTTGAACTAATACTTGTTCTAATTAGTGTTTTTAATAGACGCTTTCGGTTCAAATTTCTGAAAAACTTTTAGCACTTCTTCTCAAACGTCACACTTAAAACATGCTACCTCCTCTGATTATACGTGTTTGCCTCAATAAGCCGTAAAACCTCAATCTTATTCTATTGAGGCTAATGCACATACTTAAAAGGAGATGTCATATTTTATGGAGTTAACGTAACTATCTAGTAGATCTTTGAGAATGTGCACATATCTTTTTTCTTCAAAATTTGAACTGAAAGTGTCTAATGACTAATAAAATTACTTTATCACGAATTCAGATGTTCAATTGAAACAAGTCTTACTTCAAGTGTCAAAATAGAATTTAAGAGCAAATTTTAAAATTTATCGATATATTAAACCTTAATATACTAATATAATTTAGTGTAAACACCGAGTGAATATTTTAATTATGTATTGGTACCTGTGGAATGCTCTTTTGTCTATGAAAGGCAATGTCTTTCAGAACAGAGTTTTGCATAACAGCATGATTGCCCCAAAAAGGTATCCCATTTGCTCCAAGGGGAGACCATGCACTTACATGTATTCCTCTCTTTACAAAATGCTAACATCTTCTCTTGTCTCCATGCTATATGCATTTCCACCTGTCAATCATTGCATTTTATAATATTTTTTTATGCCGTTTTTAAATATGTAAATCTTATTTCAAAAGATTTAAAGATTTTATATTGGAATGTCGTACTTTTCTCTTTAGTCTATTAAAAAAAGAATATAATGTTATCATTTCTTGATCATAAATTAAATTTTAAACTAATTCATGTTATTATTAACGAAATGATTTATAGCCATAAATATCTATAGCTTTAAATTCCTTAAATTTCGTACCAAATTAAATATTGCTAAGGGTGTAGTATGTTATATTTACCTGATTTACAACCGGAGGAATGGTAGCATTGTTGACACCCAATTTTGACCCTCCCCGATGTAAATTAATCATCGAGCTTCTTAAATTTCAAACGATTTCGAATAATTTGTTCTAGAAAATTAAAAAAAAATAAAAATAAATAAATAATATATATATATATATATATATTAAATTAAATAAAAATATTTTCAAGTCATTTTAAATAGTTTATCACTAATTTATAATTTTTAAACAATATACGTGTTATGTATATAATTAGTATATTTTATGAATGTTCAAAAATTGTCTCAAAAGGATTTTAGTTTTATTTAAATACTTGGTTATTTGGTTTAAATTAATTAATAGCTTATATTTTGAGTTAATTAGTTTATAATTAAGTTAATTATTAAATAATTATGTGTCTAACTAGTATATTTTATGAATGTTCGAAAATTGCCTTAAAAGGATTTTAGTACTTGGTTATTTAGTTTAAATTAATTAATAGCTTATATGTAATTTTGAGTTAATTAGTTTATAATTAAGTTAATTGTTATATAATTATGTGTCTAACTAGTGTATTTTATGAATGCTCGAAAATTGTCTCAAAAAAGATTTTAGCTTTATTTAAATATTTGGTTATTTAGTCGTTTATATTGTTAAATTAATTAGTCTATAATTAAGTTAATTGTTTTCTTTTTAAGATTAAGAAGCTCGTAAATTAATTATGTCAATTTATCTTATATGAATTCTAGCCGAATCTTCTAAAAATAATTCTTTTGGTTACCTCTTTAATTTGTTGGTTAAATTGTTAATTAATTTTATTACAATTTTGGCCAAAATCTAACATGTTATTTCCAACCCATTAAATGACCGACTTTGGGCCTTCTGCCACTTTCCAGCCCACCAATTCATAACACCACAGATTCCCTCTTTCTCCTTTAGTTTCCAATTCAACTGACTCATTCCAAAATAGACGTCAAATGCATATAATATATATAACGTACAACAGTACCAACCTGCAACCCAACACTTAAATCAACCCATCTTCCTTTTTCTCC
>JAJOOR010016067.1:0-15366 GCA_036250505.1 Solanum acaule | reverse complement strand
AATATTTATAAATAAATTCTCTAGTCCACTACATGTACTTATACTCTTAATCTTGATATAATTATTATGATCTATGTAATTTATTTTATTGTTTTAATTTATTAAAAGGTGAGACTTTTTGATGAGTCAATAAATTCCTAATAGATTAGATAATGACAAATTACATTAGTGAAATAATAATTAGTTGATAGAACCGTCTCTCGGTCCCGAGTTGAAGATACCCCTTTATGGTTACTTATAAGTTTTCACATGAAAACCCTGCAGGTGGATTTTATATCCGTCATGTGAAATAAGTTAAGTAAATATAATAAAGGATTAATTTAGTCAATGAATTAAATTTTCAAAAAATTTGATTTAATTGATTGGTGTCGGTAATTCTAACACGGGGGGTTAAATAAGATGTAGTGGTAGATTTCAAAATTAACTCAAGGAGTGCAATTACAAATTTTTAGTGGAATACTTTGTAATTTATTGCGATATGGTTAATTCGTTCATTTGAGAATTATTGTCTGTCACGCCCCGAGCCTACACCCTGGGCTGGACTGACACTTGAAGACCATCGTTGGCCCTAAGCGAACCCTTGGCCTGACTTCCTTAACTCAGCGGAAGACAATACTCATACTTATAATGATCAATAACACTTAACTAAACTGAATAATAAGATAACTGAGAATATTAAAGGTTAAACATTCAACTTGGCCAAAAGTGGCAACCCAAGTCTTAACAATAAGAAATGATAATGAAAAGACTCAAAGGACTAACATCTGACTGTCTATGAAGCCTCTAAAACAACTGAGATGGATGTTGGGACAAACCCCACAACATCCTAATGAACTAGTTAGAAAGTAATGAAAATAGATCCTCTGGAATGCAAGAAGGCTCACCGACTGACTCTGAACTGCTAATTGGATCAACGGTGCGCTGGAATGCCAATACTAGTTACCTGTGTCTGCATCATAAGACGATGCAGGCCAACTGGCATCAGTACATTGAATGTACGAGAATGCGAGTTGGAATGCTAAAACAACATAGGCTTGAAAAGATTCTGAAAGAAACACTTACCTTGGCTCTTCTCAACTCATGAATACTTAACTGAACTCATTTCAATATAAATCAGTTTAAAACAAGTGCAATATAAAGAAAAGTTGTTTAAAAACATGATGTAAACTCAATGTATATACAAGGATACAACATAACTCTGAAATGTATGTAAAAACACAATAAACTGATGTATATAAAAATACAATAACTTCTGTGGGAGTTTCTCTAATCCACAACCATCACATAAGAGCTATAGTGATGATACATCGATCTACCTCACGCTGCCAATGCATCCTACACCCGGCCAAAGGTATAGGACCTGAACTACTAAGTGGATCCACTAGTCTATTGTGAAAAGGGTTCATCTAAAAAGTATGACCCTTTTCTACCCATGGTGGCTACATGGTTTTATGGAGACGTGAGTTATCTGAACTCATGCTCGCCCCCAATTCGGTGCTCAATACTACTCCCAAAATATACTAGCTCTTATGTTTAAAAACATACTTCTTCTGTGATTTGAGATTAGTGCTCAAAAAATTAGCTCAAAGGCTATCTTGGAAATAAAAGTTTCCCCTCTTGCTGAAGAAAGCGATTTCTTTTTCTGAAAACTAGCCCGAAGGCTCTTTGGAAATCTCAGTTTCCGATCTTATTTAAATGTGAAAACATTTTAAATCTCTTTGGAAATACTTAGTTCCCATATACTTTTGAAGAAATGAACTTCAACTTTACTCTTTACTGAACTCAAAACTTAAGTCTTAAAACAAAGTTAAAACATTTGCAAAAGACTTTTGGAAAACTCTAAGAACTTCTCTTGACTTGACTCTTACTTCTCTTGACTTTGATCTTAACTTTTCTTGAATTGGATTATGGATTCAAGGTTCATGATCTCATGATTTTGGATGATTTCATGATGTTTAGATGTACCTTAGAGTGTTGGAATAAACTAGAAAACATAGGTACATTGCTAAGGAACAAGTACTAAAAGGTGGGGAACGAATGGGGAGAACTGGCGTCCCTGACGCTCTAAGAGGCGCGGGTGTTGACACCCAATTTTGGCTCTCCACATTTGTTTAACTAAAGTTTTAATAATAATAATAATAAAAATAATAAGATATATATATATATTTATATATATGCTATGATTTTTTGTATAAAAAAAAAACCCCATTATTTTATTAACCGTCCGATCAAACGATCGGACGGACGAGATCAAACCTAAGACTTTTAGACCCCTACTCTACCACCACCGCCCTATACTCTGTATTTCTTCTAGAGATCACGTTCTTCTTCCCCATCACACATCTTCCTCTTCCCCAAAGAATGCGCTCCAAGCTCCTCTCCCATGGCCTCCCCCATCCCCTTCGTCAGAGAACGGCTCTTGGCCGCCAGAAAATGTTCCATCAGTCGCTCAACCCTCTCAAATCGACTTGAAAAGGTCGATTTTTGAGAGATTTTCTTCTCATTCATAATTGCTTTCTTCTCTTCTCAAATTTTGAATTCTTGGTGCCCAAATTAGCTATAATAGGGAACTATTTGGTTCTCATAAGGGAGGGGGGAAAAATAGAGAAGAAATCATCCATGAACATCCAAAAACAATCCAAAAATTAGGGAGAAAATCCGAGAATCGACTGAAAAAATCCATAAACAAATGGAAAACATCCAAAAACGAACGAAAAAAAGATCCAACAACAACTTAACGAATCTGTTTTGGTGTCGAATTCGAGTTGGAGGACATTCTAAGTTGAATGTTGACGTCAAAGCTCTAGTTTGTTGCTCAACATAAGGTATAATTCTTTTTCAAATCTTGATTCAGTCTTAGTTAATACATTTTACCGATAAAAACTAGTTTCACTTTATTTTCTCTTTTGTAAATAATGTTCTTTACAGTGTCCTTCTTGCTTCCCATATATGGTATTTTCTTTAGTTGTTGTGATTATGTAGTAAGGATATTCCTGACCTTCTGTTAAGAATTGCAATTTTTGAGTTTTGTTTTTTTATTATCTTACTTCATCTGTGCTTTCTGCGTTCACTTTTAGCTAAAAATCTTTAAGTTAAATAGATTGAAATGTGATTGTTGTCCATATACATGTATGTCAAATGCCTTTTGAAGTAGTTTTGATGAATATTTGAATATTAAAAACATCTCCTTCGATCACTCAAATTCTGGGAGTAGTAAGTATTCTCCCTGTTTTAGTTTTGAAATGGTAGCATGTCACTTTCGTTATCGTTTCGTTTTGAATCTACCAGATTGCTTTAAATATGAATTAGTTCCTAAACGACTAAGTCGGTTGTTCGATTCTATGTCTCTGTTTTGTTTGGGACTTGTGTTTTCTAAGGTTGGTAATGAAGAAAAGAAATTTTAATTATGCTCAGTACATGTGAAATAGTTCACAACCAGTAGCCTTTTATTTCCTTTTTTCTCTCTGTCTATTTGGTGTATTTTCAGTTAGTAATGGTCTTTGTTCGTTGTCCAGTGACGCTTTCATGATGCTTCTTTTATATATTAAAAATAAGCATGTCTAAATTATGTGAGATATTGGCGGTTTAGATATCTGGATACAGGATAGAACATGAACAATTTCATCAAGTGATTGCCTCATTTTTCCATTTTTAGACTAAAGTGCACCATTTACTTTGTTGAAAATTCTGGGGATTTCATTTTGTACGTAGTCGATGTGTCATCTTATTACGAATTAGATAGATCGAGTTACTCTAAGCTCTACTTAAATAACTGAATTAAGGGACCAATATATATTTGTCTTCCATCTCTCACTTGACAAGCAAATATTTTCTAAAGTAAAAAAAGAGATAAACATCCTTACCATAATGCTTGTTAACTGTCATTAAACTTATATGCTAAATTGATTTTGAGATCATGTTCTATCTAATTTAGTAAAATTGATGTATCCTGGAGTGATTACACATGAAGTTCTTTGTCCTCTATGTAGTTAGACAACTGGATGTTTCATTTTTTGTAGATATGCATTAGACAATTTTGGTTTATCTTAATGCCTCGAAATTTATTTGAATCACATCACATCTTATTTCTAAATTCATTTTTACTTAAACAAAACTCTAAAAATTTGAGTTCATACCTAATCATGGCTTACTTCTTTCATTGTGTTCCGTTGATGCCGTCTTAGTCGACTAAGCCAATCCACGAACTGCTCAAGCCGGAAACAATATGTTTAATCTACTTCCATATTCATCACTTGTTTGGACCATAAAATGCCTAAAAAGAGGAAGAAGAATGAAGTGTGTTAGCCTATTAGTATTTTGCTAGTTAGGAATTAGGAGGTACTGTTTTATGATTTACTATTGATACTTTTACATATTTAGTGAGTCATTAAAAATGAAAGAGTAGATTTGTTGGATAGCTACTTCCCCGGCAGCTTCATTACACAGTATTAGGACAGTTAGGATCTTTGTTTAAATTAAGAAAATGGTGAGAGTATTTGTATCATTCTGTTCATTGATTTAATTTAAGGTTGTGCTAATTTTTATCTTATTTGTTTTTGCACATGTACACTTGGGAGCGCACTTGGAGTTGTGACATAACTCCATCTCTGTCCAAATCAGAGAAGCGATTGCATTATTTGCCCGTGTCTAGAGGCCCTCATCGCGTCAATAGTGTCCAGCGCTTCTTCATTATTTCAAAGCTTCACATTCTTTTTATATACGCATACATTTATATTGACTAACGTTTTACACGGTGTTTTTGCTTATATTTATATTCGCTTTATTTGTGTTCGACTTTGTAAGCCAACCAAGGATGGTAGTAAGACGTAGTCATTAATCTCCCCATCCCTCTAGATATTGAGTTTAGTACGACCATTTGGCTTAGGACGACGCTTTCTAACTTAGTTTTCATTCGTTACTTATCATATCTTTTGGTCGTGAAAGCTTAACCCTTTAGAAGTGAACTTGGGAGTGATTTCTTTTATTTCTTTAAAGAAGAATTTATCCATTTAAAATTTGTTTTAATGAGAGTTGAAAACATTTTTCAGCAACTTAATGAATGCAGATTTTGAGGTTCAAAATTGCAGATTTTTAGCTTGAAAATTCCAGATTTTAGGAGTTAAAAATTGCAGATTTCAACAGCTTTACGTGCAGATTTTTAGTGCAAAAAAAAGTGTATTTTTGGAACAAAAACACTTTATTGTGAGAGTTTTTGATGCAGATTTTTTTAGGTTCAAAAGTGCATATTTCTTGCTTGCAAGTTGCCGGTTTTTGTAAGTTAAAACACTACACCTCTTAACAGCCTTATTGAACAGATTTTAGTGTAAAAAATGTTGTTCTTTTCTTAGTTAAAAACACAATTTTTTTGGGACCTAAAGATATAGATTTTTTATCTAACCACTATACTTTAAGAGTTTAAAAGTGCAGTAGTTTGAATCTAAAAGTGCTTGAAAATACTACTTTCAAAAGGAAAAATGAATGTTTTTAAAAGGACCAAAATATTTAATAGCTCTACTTATCAACACTCATTTAGGCCTTTATGCTAAGGATAATTTATCATTTAAAACTTCCAAATAATTTCAAACTAATTTACAGGTTAAAATGACCACCTTGAAATACATAAGGCTAAAGTTATTACTTTCTAGGAAAAAAAATAAATTCTTAAGAAAGTAAGTAGGGAAATAAACCCTTATATTTTAGCAACAAAATAAATAATAACTATAGAATAAGTCCCAATAGCTAGACCTATTTTATATTCTTTAATTCACCCCATTTACGAAAATATATTTGTTATTGTCACTTTCCAAATCAAACATAACTAAAACACTTTAATTTCTTAACATGTTATTTCAAGATTCTAGATATGCCAACGGGTTCAAAATACAAGGTACATACATATATATGTCATACGCGAAAAGCTACAAACCCTATATTTTTAGTTTTCTCTATATGTAACTTATTGTTTTGTTACACTTCATGTTTGCAACTTGACTACTATTTCATTTTATTTTATTTTCTTTCATGTCTTAATTCTATAAATAAATAAAACAACAAATTTTCCTATCCTTTAAACTCAGCATTTATATAAGACGCATTTATATTTTTCAACATATAAAATTATCATACATTTTAGTACATTTATTTTTATTTATTTATTACCGTATGATAAATATACTACTATTAATTTTATAAACATATATACATCGTACCTTGTATTTTACTCTTTTCTTAAAATAATAAAATTTACTTACCATTGATTTTTAAAATATATTAAAAAAAAAACAAGTTTTTCCTAATTATATTTTTCTAAATTGAGTTTAAGGACTATCTTCGGATAGGCTCTGAGGGATGCTTAACACCTTCCCCTTGAGTAACCAAAACTCTTACTTAGAATCTCACTGGTTTCGCAAATCAAAACAAAGTTTACATTTACAAATTAAAAAATGGTTTTCCTAATATTTTTCCTTAAAATTTAGGTGGCGACTCTAAAACAAAAACAATATTTTTAAAAAATCAGAGTATCTACCATATTATGTTGTGAACTGTTTCGACTGGTTCAAAATAGGGGTGTGACAGTTAGGGGTGCCAGCCTTCAACATTCAGAGGCTGGGCTGGGGGGCGCTGGCGCATCGCAGCGCCCCAAGGATCGAGATTCAGAGACTCTTTTGGGGCGCGTTGGCTGGCGCGACGCCCCACCCCTATCTCCAGGGGTTTGACTACTTTCCTTCTCCGTTTTTCAACTCTAAACCCTCTAAACTTCAATGGTTCTTTCCCCAAACACTTAAGATCATTTATATTCTCAATATATGATAGATTCAAACCGAAATTACACCCGGAAACATGAATCAAATCGCAAGAAACTTCAACAAAACAACCCACAAGAATTCAAACGAATTTCATCAAGAACTCAAAGGATTTACTTTCAAATCACACATATTTTTACTGAATTGAATCATGATTGGCGCGTGGGTGAACTAACCCAATGCTATGTGATCTCACATACCTGATAGAAGTATATCCTTGTCGAAACACCAACTTTCTTGATCGATCTTGATGAATTTGCCCTTTTCTCCTTCTTCTTTTCTCTTCTCCTTAGCCTAGCGTGAAATCCCAAATTCTAAAACTGACTAAAATCTGATTTTACCCATATTAAACTCCTAAAAACGGATTAAAATAATAGGGCAATGAAAAGGCTGAAATACCCCTTAAATTTCCGAATTGGACATTTCCTTAATCCAACAACCCAACTTCCAAAAGGCATAACTCACTCATACAAACTTGGAATTGCGCAAACTTGGCGGTGTTGGAAAGATCATTCCAAGGGCTTTCTAACCATATCTGGAATCACACCTAAATCATCCTGATCTAGGACTTATGGCCGTTTGAAGTTGACCAAAAACTCACTTTAACTTACTTAAAAATTTCCAGATTTCTTCATTCTTTCCAAAAGTAACTATTTCCAGATTTTAAACTTCTTTCTAGTTCTTTCTAGTTGCGAGATGTTACAATATCTCCCCCTTGGGAACATTCGTTCTCGAATGAGATTACTCTTACTAGACTTGAGGTGTAACATCAAACTCAAACACCCAAGAAGCAAATGCAAACAAAACAACATGATCATTAATAATTTAAAGAGCAGTAAGAAGAAAATTAGTACATTGATCTGCACTTCCTTCAGATTCAAAGAGATGTGGATATCTCTTCTTCATATCCTCCTCAGCTTCCCAAGTAGCTTCCTCAACAAATTGGTTCCTCCAAAGGACTTTGACTGATGCTACCTCTTTTGTTCTCAACTTGCGAACTTGGCGATCTAGAATCTGAACAGGAATCTCTTTATAAGATAAGCTATCCTTGATCCCAATATTTCCAGTTGGTATGATCAATGAAGGATCGCCCATGCACTTCTTCAAAATGGAAATGTGAAATACCGGATGAACCGCTGCTAAATCATGTGGTAGCTCCAACTTATAAGCTACATTGCCAATCCTCTTGGCTATGCGATAAGGTCCAATATACCGGGGACTAAGCTTCCCCTTCTTACCAAACCTCTTAACACCCTTCATGGTGAAACTTTCAAATATACCCAATCATCTACTTCGAACTCTAACTCCATTCTCCTAACATCAGTGTAGGATTTTTGATGACTCTGTGCCGTTTTCAAACTCTCTTGAATCACTTTCACCTTCTCCATAACTTGGTGAACTAAATCTTGTCCTATCAACCCTGCCTCACCAACTTCAAACCATTCAATTGGTGAACTAAATCTTGTCCTAGAGTGATAACTGTTGTTGTAAGCAAACTCAATGAGAGGTATGTGATCATCCCAATTCCCTTTGAAATCAATCACACAAGCCCTCAACATATCTTCTAAAGTCTGAATAGTGTGCTATGCTTGCCCATCAGTCTGAGAATGAAAGGCAGTACTTAAGTTCACTTTCGAACCCAAACCTTTCTGAAAAGATTTCCAGAACTGTGCAGTAAATTGTGCACCTCTATCTGAAATAATGGAGACTGGGACTCCATGAAGTCTTACCACTTCTTGAATATATAACTTGGCATAATCTTCTGCTGAATATGTAGTCTTTATCGGCATAAAATGGGTTGATTTTGTCATTTTGTCGATAATTACCCAAATAGAATCATGTTGCATGTGAGACCTTGGTAAACTTGTAATGAAATCCATATTAATCATTTGCCACTTCCATTTTGGATGTTCTATATTTTGCGCCAAACCACCGGGCCTTTGGTGCTCAACTTTAACTTGCTGGCAATTTGGACACTTAGCAATAAATGTCGCAATGCCCTTCTTCATGATCTTCCACCAATACATCTCTCTCAAATCACGATACATCTTTGTGGAACCCGGATGAATGGAATATCTGGATCTATGAGCTTCCTCTATAATCCTCTCTTGGAGTCCATCCACCATAGGTACACACAATCTACCTTGATATCTCAATACAACATCTCCCCCTTGTTCAAAAGCTAATACTTTTTGGTTATGAACATTTGCCATCAATTCAAGCAAAATAGGGTCTTGGTCTTGCTTGCCTTTTACTTCTGACACTAATGATGACTCAGTCCTATTCGTCACCACTATTCCCCCTTCTGTGGAATCCATAAGTCGGACTCCTAGCGTGCAAGCCTATGCACATCTTTTGCTAACTCTCTCTTTTCTTCCTCAACATGGGCAGTACTACCCATAGACAACTTGCTCAAGGCATTAGCAATAACATTAGCCTTACCTGGCTTATAAATAATACTCATGTCATAATCCTTGAGTAACTCTAACCACCTCCTTAGTCTGAGATTAAGCTCTTTCTGAGTGAACACATATTGAAGACTCTTGTGATCAGTGAATACATCAACATGCCTACCATACAAGTAGTGGCACCATATCTTCAAAGCGAATACCACATCAGCCAACTCTAAGTCATGGGTTGGGTAGGTCTTCTCATGAACTTTCAACTGTCTGGAGGCATAAGCTATAACCTTGCCATTCTGCATTAATACACAACCCAAACCAACTCTAGATGCATCACAATAGACCACAAAACCTTAAGTACCTTTCGATAAGGTCAAAACTAGGGCAGTAGTCAACTTCTTCTTCCATTCCTGAAAGCTTTTCTCACAAGCTTCAGATCATTGAAATTTCACTATTTTCTGAGTCAACTTCGTCAAAGGAGACGAAATGGATGAAAAACCCTCCACAAACCTTCTATAATAGCCAGCCAAACCCAAGAAACTCCTAATATAAGTTGGAGATGTGGGTCTAGGCCAATTATTCACTGCCTCAATATTCTGAGTATCAACTTTAATTCCCTCTGCAGACACAATATGGCCTAAGAATACCACAGACTCAAGCCAAAATTCACACTTAGAGAATTTATTATATAACTCCTTATCTTTCAAAGTCTAAAGAACTATTCTAACATGACTAGCATGATCTTCTTCATTCCTTGAATAGATTAGTATGTCATCAATGAAGACGATAACAAACATATCTAAATAAGGTTTGAATACTCTATTCATAAGGTCCATGAATGCTGCTGGTGCATTAGTCAAACCAAAGGACATGACCAAAAACTAATAATGACCATATCGGGTTCTGAAAGCTGTTTTCAAAATATCACATTCCCTTACTCTTAACTGATGATAGCCTCATCTGAGGTCAATTTTTGAGAAACAGGAAGCGCCCTGAAGCTTATCGAAAAGATCATCGATTCTCGGAAGAGGATACTTATTCTTGATGGTAACCTTGGTCAACTGACGGTAATCTATGCACATCCTAAGGGAACCATCCTTCTTTCTCACAACTAAGACTGGAGCACCCCCAGGGTGAGACACTTGGTCGAATAAAGCCCTTATCTAAAAGATCTTTTAACTGCTCTTTCAACTCTTCTGGTGCCATTCTGTATGGAGGAATAGATATAGGACGAGTATCTGGAAGAAGATCTATACTAAAGTCTATCTCTCTCAGGAGGGACTTTGGGAAGATCATCAGGAAAGACTTCTGGGAACTCTTTTACTACTGGAACTGACTGAATAGGAGGTACCTCAACACTTGAGTCATTTACTCGGACTAAGTGATAGACACACCCCTTAGAAACTAACTTCCTTGCCTTAAGGTACGAAATGAAACGACCCTTAGGCACTGCTAAACTGCTTTTCCACTCTAAGACTGACTAATTTGGAAACTGAAACTTAAGTACTCGAGCTCTACAATCAACTGAGGCATAACATGCAAGAAGCCAGTCCATACCAAGAATGACATAAAAATCTACCATGTCTAACTCAATTAAATCAGTCATGGTACTCTTGTGATTGACGAAAATGGGACAATCACGATAGACTCTCTCTGCTAGAATAGACTCACCAACAGGCGTAGAGACACTGAATGATTCACTGAGTTGCTCAGGAATAACATCAAAGTTCATAGCAACATATGGAGTTACAAAAGACAAACTCGCTCCTGGATCTAACAAGGCATAAACAGTAAAGTCAAAGACTCGAATCATACCAGTGACAACATCTGACGAATCCTCTTGCTCTTGGCGACTAGTGATAGCATATAAACGGCTTGTTCCTCCACCAGTACCGGAAGTAGCCCCTCTAGGTGCAACTCTATCTGGTGGAGCAACTGAAGAAGACTGGGCTCTATTGCCCCCATTACCATTTCCTTGCTTGTTCTTTGGACACTCTCGCATGAAATTCCCAGTCTGACCACACTTGAAACAACCAGTGGAGCCCTCACGACAAGTACCTGAGTGGTTCCTACCACACTTGGCGCATGCAGGAGGCTTACTACCCCCCCTTGCGCCACACTACCCTGAGAAAAAGCAGGTTTAGCTCTGAAGTTTTGATTATTGTACTCACATTTGTTCTTAGGTGCATATGCAGTAGCAGATGATGGAGTAGGTCCCTTCTGTTTTTGTTGGAAGGATGACCGGTTGGCATTACTCTTCTGCTGCCCGGACTCATTCCCTGTCTTAGCCCTCTTGTTCTTGAACTCATCTCTATCTCTCAGCTTCTCTTCATCTACCTGTTGCACATAGACCATCAACCTCGAAATGTCCATGTCCCCAATAAGCATTGTTTCCCAGCCCTCTTTGCTTGATAGACGGGACAACCCAACAACAAACAGACTCATCCTACTTTTCATGTTCGTAACCATTTCCGAAGCATAGCGAGACAGTTGGGTGAATTTCAACCCATACTCATGAACACTCAAAGAATCTTGCTTAAGTGTGAGGAACTCTCATACCTTAGCCTCTTTCAATTCTCGAGGAAAGAAATGCCCTAAGAAAGCCTCTTCAATACATGCCCAACTCACAGGTGGTGCATCCTCAACTCTACCCTTTTTCCACTGATCGAACCAAGTCCTAGCAATATTTTTCATCTGATATACAGCTAGCTCAATTCTCACAGTATCAGTAACATACATCACATAGAACACCTTTTTCAGTTCCTCAATGAAGTTCTCTGGATCCTCTGCAGTGCTCGAACTAGTGAAACTTGGGGGATTCATCCTCAAGAACTCACGAATCCTTGAAGTATCAACCTCTTCTTGTCGGGCTCCTCTCTGCTGCCCAGCATGGTTGGTGACAACTTGACTGAGCATCCTTATAGCCTCTCTAAACTCAGCATTAGTAACTTCTCCTTGCGGTTGTACTTCAGGTGCATTGGGTAACTCTTGTTCCTCAACATTTCTCCTAGCTGGACGACCTCTGACTTCTCTTCGTGGAGGCATGATTATCTGAAACACGCGCATGCATGAATTAGAAGGAAAGTTTTTAGAGATAAACTCTAACACACGAAATAAGTGTGAAAGAAGTGAGAAAATTCCTAAATGTTACAGCCTTCTAATTATAGATGTGGCGCGCTTCACATCGATAACTAGGACTCTACAGACACGGCTTCATAGACTCCCTAGGACTCTTGAACTCTGTGCTCTAATACCAAGTTTGTCACGCCCCGAGCCTACATCCTGGGCGGGACTGGCACTCGAAGACCATCGCTGGCCCCAAGCGAACCCTTGGCCTGGCTTACTTAACTCAGCGGAAGACAATATTCATACTTATAATGATCAATAACACTTAACTAAATTGAATAATAAGATAACTGAGAATGTTAAAGGTTAATCATTCAACTTGGCCAAAAGTGGCAACCCAAGTCTTAACAATAAGAAATGATAATGAAATGATTTAAAGGACTAACATCTGACTGTCTATGAAGCCTCTAAAACAACTGAGATGGATGTTGGGACAAACCCCACACCATCCTAATGAACTAATTAGAAAGCAATGAAAATAGATCCTCCGGAATGCAAGGAGGCTCACCGACTGACTCTCAACTGCTTATTGGATCAACGGTGCGCTGGAACTTCAATGGTTCTTTCCCCAAACACTTAAGATCATTTATACTCTCAATATATGATAGATGCAAACTGAAATTACACCCGGAAACATGAATCAAATCGCAAGAAACTTCAACAAAATAACCCACAAGAATTCAAACGAATTTCATCAAGAACTCAAAAGATTTACTTTCAAATCACACATATTTTTACGAAATTGAATCATGATTGGCGCGTGGGTAAACTAACCCAACGCTATGTGATCTCACATACCTGATAGAAGTAAATCCTTGGGGAAACACCAACTTTGTTAAACGATCTTGATGAATTTGACCTTTTATCCTTTTTCTTTTCTCTTCTCCTTAGCCCTAGCGTGAAATCCCAAATTCTAAAACTGACTAAAATACGATTTGACCCATATTAAACTCCTAAAAATGAATTAAAATAATAGGGCAATGAAAAGACTAAAATACCCCTTTAATTTCCGGATTGGACATTTCCTTAATCCAACAACTCAACTTCCAAATGACATAACTCACTCATACGAACTCGGAATCGCACAAACTTGGCGGCATTGGAAAGATCATTCCAAGGGATTTCCAACCATATCTGGAATCACATCTAACTCATCCTGAGCTAGGACTTATGGCCGTTTGAAGTTGACCAAAAACTCACTTTAACTTAAAAATTTCCAGATTTCCTCATTCTTTCCAAAAGTTACTATTTCCAAAATTTAAACTTCCTTCTAGTTCTTTCTAGTTGCGAGATGTTACATTGTCGTAATTGGAAGCCTCTATTAAATATATCTACGGTCGCTACTATGCCTAATTAATTGACCAAGTTTGAAAAGAAGGACAAATTAATTTTATTGTTGATCTTCTTTAAAGGATGAATTATTTGAGAGTCAAATATTAAGTTAATGACAAAAACGTTTGGCCTTAAATGGATGAAAACGTTTTTTGTATTAATCTCAATTTATTCTCATTTTGAATGATCCTCTTGATTGCTCATTAAAGCTGAAATTTATTTGATTTTTCCTATTCATTCTTGAGTTGGAAAACTAGTATAAATAGGCTGGATGTGGATCATCCTTTAAAACAAGTAATACTTGCCCACACAAGTAACTTGATAGTAACAATCAATCAGGAAATAGGAGAAGATCGTAGCTCTGGATCCTTGGCATCTGGAGGCTTGTGTAGACCATCTTTAGTCACGTTAGCATGTTCAGAAACACCTCAAGTGCTTGGAGACCCAACCCCCTCCCCCCCCCCCCTTCGATTAGGTAAGTGGACATCTCCCTTGAAACCCCATAGGTGGAGTCTTCTCAAGGGCTTTTTCCTTGGTTTCAACTCCAATATTGCTCTCAGGCGTTTTCCCCTTCTCGGTAACAGTTTTTTCTGCTGTTGTAACTCGCGATCCAGTCTTCCTCTGGCCATTTTTAGCCAAGATGTGCACGTTAGCAGCACACTAATGTGCAGTTGCAGAGAATAAGAGAAAGGCTTTGAAAATAAAAGTTACTACATCCTAATGTTATGATTATAAAAAAGAATACTTAACGTTTCCAAATATCAGTAGTAATATAAATAATCAATAATTTTTTACCGATTATAAGAAGATTGTTGCCGAAGAATTAAGGAAAAAAGGTCTGAAATACATTCGAACTTTGATCGAAATTGTTGTAACAATCTCAAACTTTCGGCAGGACTTATTACCGGGGGGGAGGGGGGGGGGGAACCAGCCTTCTGTTAGGGGGTTCATCCGAACTCCCTTCGGCGGAAAATATTATTATTTATATATGGTTAGAATTATTTTTTATGTATTTATAGTAGATGTCGAATCCCTTTATTAAAAATCCTAGTTTCGCCACTGCTTATTACCCCTGCACTATTTAATACTATATTTTAAAGATATATAAGTGTCCAACTAGATAAGTTACTATTTTTAATGATGTCTACGTGATCACCTATATATCTTTAATATACACTATTAAATAGTGCAAGGGGGTAATAGGTCATGCCCTAAGTTTGGGATTGTTACTGCAATTTCGATTAAAATTTGGATATATTTTGAACTCTTTTCTCAAGAATTAACGTTAGTTATAATTTGAGTTATTAAACTAAAAATATGAGAAAGAGAATTTAATGTATTTGAATGTCACTATACAAAAAAATAATAAACATTTATATTTTCCTCACTCACACCCATCAAGAAGATTAATTGTGTTCCCTAGGGGTGTACAAAATCGAACCGAAAACCGAACCAAACCGCAAATCGAGTCAACCCGGAAAAAAAACCCGACTAGTGGTTTGGTTTTGAAAAAAAAAACCGATTATATTTGGGTTGGTTTGGTTTTAACTAAAAAAAACCAACCAGAGACCAAACCAACCCAACATTATATATATAATTTTAAAATTTTATTTTATACATAAAAATATTTACTTTGATATAATTTTTAAATATTTCTTATACTTTTTCATAGTTTTTATCTTTTAATATATTATTTCAAGTTT
>JAJOOR010016066.1:0-19665 GCA_036250505.1 Solanum acaule | reverse complement strand
AGCAATAAGCTTTGAGATCTCAGTTGTTAGCTTGATAATTTTATAGTTTATGCTCGTAATTTTGATAAGAGGTTCTTCAACTTGAAGAGAATTAGTGATTTTGCTAAAGTATTGGTGAAGTCAAATCTGCATCAAACTTGGCTACTTGTTTATTTGCTTATCAATTTGACTCTCATTCTTCGTGTTGCTATTGTTTCTGTGGAACGAGCTTTTTCATCCATGAAGTACATCAAAAATGAATTTCGTAATAGTATAGGTGATGAATTTTTTAATGGTTGTGTAGTGCTCATTTCCTTAACATAAAAATAAATGAGGAAAGCTTGCAAGAGTAAATAATTAGTTATAATTGGTAAGAGAAGTTAGGAAAACTAAGAAATGAAGAGTTTTTAACTATAACGTTTAAATAATTGTACACTTATACAGTTATACAATGCATTTATAGTAACTTTATAATAAGAGAAGTGAGCACCCACGAGCCTAAGATCCTGGATCCGCCTCTGAGTGGGGATACCATGCATGTCGAGGTTGACATGCCTGCCTGACAGCCACCCATATATTCAATTATTTTTTTTTGATTTTAATTTATTTGTCTTATTTTTTAATTTTTTATATATTTAAAAATTACATAAAATTACTATAAATCATGATAATTAAAAATTTCAAATATTTTCTAAAAAACATATAAATAATTCGATTGCTTATAAAAACAAATCAATTCATTCATAAAATTAATATATTCGTGTCACATAAAATGGGACAAAATAGGTAGTATGTGTTATTTAATTTGGAAAGTACATAAAAAATATTGTAAATCTCAATAATTAACAACATTTGATTGACTCTTAAAATTTTATCTGTGCTACATACATTGGAACAAGAGAAATAACATATATTATTTGAAAATTATATAAAAAGTACTATAAATTACCATCATTAACAACTTTAAATATTTAAAAATCATATAAAAATTTAACTGACTCTCTAAATTCTATCTATATCACATAAAGTGAAACAAAAAAAATAGATATTGGGCACGGACACTTGTGTCTAGTAGTATATATAAGATATAACATAAGTAATAATGATAGAGCTGGTAATAACACATGTAGAGTTGATCTTTTTTTTTCTTTTAAGGAAATTCGTCATAATAAATTAATAATATAACTAGTCAAAGTAATGTTATGAACTTCATTTTCTTTTTCATCGTGATAATCTGAAAAATGACTCTAGTATGTTGTCAAACAAAGTACCATGTAACTACTCAAGTTGTGTGATAGACATACTAATGATTTTACATTGACTTGTGACCTATTCAACCAAGCTTTTAAAATCTGTAAACTTTTTAAAAAATACATTTAACTAATAATAGTGTGTTTAACTAATCAATTGAAAAATAACTTTCGTCGATATTAAAGATGTAACCCTGACTAGCAAAGTTGAGTGACAATTCACAGACATGCAATGAGATGTGCTTGATGTAATAACACCTAGAATAGCTTTTCCAAACAAATATATATTGTTTTGTTGAAAAACCTAAATATTAAATACTTCAAACATCAAAAATAGTAGTTTGTATCAAAAGGGAAATAGAAGAATTCCCCTCTTTTCTCAGAACATAATATCTGACAATTGAAAATTGGTGTGAAATCACAAACCTGATGACTGAGATAAAGTTACCACAAGTAATAAACATATTTCGAAGGTAAAATTGCTTGAAAGTTTCAAGCCATTTGAATACAAAATATATCATAGTACGCACTCAAAAGTTCTAGCAAGCAGGCAATTTGAGAAGGAATGAGATGTCGCTTTAACAACTTCAAGCTAGCAAAATCAAGCCTCAGGTGGTGGAAAGAGAAAACCGGGTACGAAGCAAGTAAAGCTCAATGATGTTTCCCATGGAGTAAGCAGAGCAACAAGTACATTGGTTCCTGCTAATATGCAATGAACCAATCTAATATAGGTGCTTCAAATGACGATTGATGTAGACTTTCTGAAGAAATTCACCCTCTTCTTAAATTTTAAAGCAACAAGGACACTTCATTGAAAACTATAAGTCGAGTGGTAAAATTTTGAAAAGGAAAATCATTTTGTCTACAGCGGAGAGCAAAATAGAGAAACAGATTTTGCAATACAATACAAAATTTTAAGGAAATAAAAGTGAAAGAAGTTTAAAAAAGGAAGCGAAGTGTAACACGGGTCTTTACTTGGTATCACACCAATCTCATGCAAATCTTTCAAAATTTTGAATTTTAATAGGTGGCAAGGCCACTTTATTAAAAGGAAAACGTCAAAATATGTACGGAGAAGTACAGAGATGAAAGGAAATATTTTGATGAAATATTGTTTACTTCTCCTCCAATGACGGGAGAGAAAATGATGGACAAAAAAGATTTTGATAAAAAGAAAATGATGAAAGGAAAAGGCACAGAAAAATAGTTTAAAATGGCATAAAAAGAGAAGCAAATAATTGATTTTAAAAGGGAGCAAAAAAGAAGAGGCTTAAAAGCAAAGGGAATCACAGGACCTAGGATGTTACATGCAACCTTGAAGCCATGAACTTCCACGAGTAAGCTTTCAGATACCGGCCCAATGACCTTGCTGATGTGGCGATCAATTGTTTAACAAGAATGTGAGTTTCTCAACCTCTCTGTAACAGACTAGGTACCTGCCATATGACTGTGATGCCATTCATCATCCTTAATATCTACTTTTAATATACCACTACACTTTGAGGTGAGGCGTGTCATAGCAGCAGAGATTCAATCAAACAGAAGCATCTAGTGATGTAGCTAGCTGGGATCCACAATCATTGAAATTGAAGATCCCACAGCAGGGCAGTGAAGAACGAAACCACAGAGTGTGGGAGCAGAAAACCAACGAAGCAGAGTACCATGAAGACACCTCGACACAAGAAAACAAAAGTAAATTTTTAGCAGCATTCTTTAGGATATTTCTTTTCTAAAGATAATAGATGCCATAAAGTACAAAAGGTCTATGTCCCTAACATAATGGTTCTTAAAAAGGGAAAAATAAAAAAAACACACTTATAATATCATACGAAAATTAAAGCCGTTGAAGTTGAGGGCATGGCCTCACTTACACAGCTGTGATCAAGTCAAGCATAGTAACACACACATTGAGACAAAACTCCTGAATGAGACAAGTAATCAACTTCTCCGTTCAGCTTCTGCTTCTGATTCGGTCCCTGACACCATTTCTGTATTACAAAGCAGAAGGAGGATAAGGATAACAAGAGCATTGATAAGATTCATTATCAATATGAAAGAAAAAAAATTAACAAAACATATTTGTATAGCATGAGACCAGACAATGTCCCAAAATCAAAAACCCAAAACAAGTAGGTAGGTAGCAACACCGTCAATACACAAGCTACACGAACTAAGGCATGAAACACCAAACAGATACAAAATAATTCAAATGAAGATCCAAGAAACAAATCCTAATGTGTATATATATACACATTAGGATTAATCATACAACTTTAATCAGGTACGAACACTTGAAAAAGAATGCCCAATCAACAAAGATGACACAATAAATGATGCCAAAGTTAGGAAACTCACCCATTGGAATAAGGAACTTCATCTCTTCCACGGTATGGAGATCGGCTATAACTACGGCCACGAGGTGACACGCTTCGGCGTTTGGGGGAACGTCCACGAGGACTATAACTCCTGTTTCAAAAAGGGCATTACAAGGGGGTAAAAGTGAATGTCATGTCCTACTACATATTTGAAAAGTTCTCTTCTGACCTGCGACCATAACTTGGGCTCCTCCGATATCTAGGAGGGCTACGACTTCTACGTTTACCAGGACCTGGACCTCCTCGCACTCTGCATTCACGAGCAAAATGACCAGACTCACCACACTCATAGCACTTCAAATCAGAGCCTCCAGAACGACCACGACCTCCTCCACGGCCTCCACCCCTTTCTCCTCTAGAATTATGCGAGAGCTCCACTCTCCATCCATTCTTACCTGTTTAATGTATCAGGAAAAGAAAAACTTCAAATGCTTCAGTATTTGACATATTGCCAGACTTTACAGATGCTGATGTATAGAGCAAAAATATAAAATTGATAATGAAGCTGCAAAGTATTTTGAAAAAGATTGAATTCGGAAAAAGGCTAGATACACAGCCATAAATAAGATAAGAACCCATTCAGAAGGTTCAACCATATGCATGAGTAAGGGACAATACCATCCAGATCCCTGATTGCGTCTTGTGCATCTCTACGGTCATCAAAGTCAATAAAAGCATAACCAGGTGGGCGTCTTGCAACCCAAACACTGCAAGCATTTCAATTTTTTTTCATCAAGTGTGTTATGCGCTAATCAGAAAGCATTATAAAAAAGAAGGATGGAAAAACAAGTAGTCAAATTCCATAAATGAAAGTGCCCCTAGTTATACTGAAGTTCTACGAATGTTCTTAGTAGCTGAATTTATATCCCAAATCCCTTCGATTTAAATCTCAACATGTCACTTTATTTGGCATTCAATAATCAGTCTTTTTTCTAAAGAATTCAAAACAATACATAGGAGTTTCAACAGATCAAAGAGCAACAAAAGCATGGATATCTTATACCAGATCCATTTCCTTAGAAATCTCTGGCAAAAGTTAGTCATGAATATAAGGAAATAATGTGCTTGCAGTACAGTACAGCTTACAACCATTACATCTAAATACTGCTTTTGAGAAACAGGTATACTCATTAAGTTAGAATAAAATTATCTTCTATCTGATAAAAAATTAGACTTAAAAGCTCCTTCATGTCAGATTGTTAGTTTATGCTTCATTCACGAACTGAGAAGGAATATAAGCAATGAAGAATGGATGACTAGTAATCACTTATAACAGATTCTAGTTGTAAACTAAATATTTACTTGTGCTCTACTCTATAAGAAGTATTCAGCAGCCAATTACAAAAAAAAATTGCACATCCTATTTTTAAGAGGTCGTCAATGAATACAGATTAAAAATACAAATTTATTGTAGAGTTTGCTTTACCTTCTTATAACTCCAAAGACACGGAATTCATCTTCTAGTTCTCTTTCAGTGACCCTAGGATCAAGATTTCCAACATACACTCTTGACATCTCGGAATAATAACCTATACAGGAATACACACTTTGGTCAGACATATAAAATAAAAAAAAGTTAAATATTCATAAGGTAATTATAAGAAACTGAATGGTACTGTGTCTGGAATATGCCAAAATCATCAGAAACAAAGAGTTATTTTCAGCTCTGTTTTCTTGGTAGCACTGTAGTATACTTACATTATTAAGGATTTATGTTGTATACGCTGATGATTGCAATATCTGCAAACAATCTGTCTATCCTATTTCACTAAAAACACTAATCTACAGTTGTATGAAAGTGTATAAAAAATAGTTTTACTACAAGTGATTAAGAACTAAACTCCATCATCAATTATTCTTTGTGGCGAATACCACGCACTTTGGAATACTATTTTTTTAAGAAGTAGATATGTATATTTTATGTTTTAAATTATATAAAAAAGGTGAGGCCACCTATTAAAACTGCTTTCACTATGCAACAACAGCATACTCAGTGTACGCAACCTCACACCTAACTTCTGAAGGCCGAGAGGTTGTTTCCGATAGACATTCAGGTCGACTAAAGCATATACATAACACATATGAAAAGGAAATACATCAGTAAAGAAGTCATGCTAAAAATAAAGAAGAAGAAAACAGTAGCAACAACAAATAATTACAAGAAAAGACATTAACTAATGAGTTCAACAAAACACTATATACATATATACAAACCATAAAAAATGATCTTTTTCATTTTTTTCCCCAAAAGGAGTAGGGAAAACGGAAATGGCGAAGCAGATAACACCGATGGGAATCGAAAACCTTGCCAACAAGCTGAAAATTCAGGTAGTCAACTAATTGAGCTACTAAAATTCTCGTAAGATGTTCGAATTCAATAAAACGATTAATTTCTTCAATTATATGAAATTTTGAACAAAATTAGGATTGTCGGAACCGCAAAATTCAACTTATCAAACTAAAACAAGTCATAAGTTCAATATTAAACATCAGATCAAACATAAAAAGATCTATACAAGTGAAAATTGAAGCAAGGAGACGGCAAACCTGAAACCCTTGTGAAGAACGCGAGAGAGAAAAACCCTAGGCCAGCACTATGAAAGGGGAAATGTTAGAGATATGAATAACTGGATTTGGAATGGGCTTGAAAGCTGTACTCATTGGGTTTAGGCCCAATAGAACTGATACAAAATTTTGGGCCTAGGCCTTTTTAGTTGTGAGGCTGATCCAACTTACTTGATACCTTTTTGATTTCGAAATTCAAATGAATTTTGTTTTGTTACTATAACTTTTTCACATGTCGTTTAAATATTTTGCATTGTAAAATATTGTGACTTATAGTACTTGTTATATGTCGTTTTCAAACATGTAAACTTTATTTCCAAAATTTTAAAAATTTCATGTCCGAATACATGGTCAAATTAGAGAGATTTGATTCTCAAAATTCAAACTATGCCACATAAATTGAGATAGAAGAGGTAATATTTTTAGCTACTGCTAAAATATAATTGAGGAATAATCATAGCTCAGAGATTAGAGTGCATCGCATTTGTAACGCTATGGTCATCAATTTGCTTCCGATTGCCGATATTTTCCCTAGTCGTTTTTTTATTTCATTTTTTAGATGATTGATAATGTTTCTTTAAAATTAAAGAAGATTGAAATAACATTTTCTTCCTTTTTCCAAAGCTATCAATTTGTTATAGGAACTTTCAATTATGTCAGAAAAAGATTATATATAAAATAGAAGGAGTTTTTGTATATTTATCCAATTCATCTCATTCACATCATTCTTTGAAATATTATATTTTGATTTAATTTTGAAACTACTATAACTCCTATTTTTTTTCTGCAGTAAGAGGGGCCTTCTGATTTGTTTTAAAGCGTTAAAGAAAAAGATAAAACATTCTAAAAATAGTTATTAAAAAAGCATTTATTTATTTAACATCTCAAACAATAACATTTCACAAGATGGGAGAAATAGAAGTGTATCCTATGGACCCAAAAAAAAACAAAAAACAAAAAAGAAGTGAAGATTACTGACCTTCTCCCATGCAACTCATGAACAGACCCATTATATTTTCCAATATGAACAAGCAAAAGTTTCTCAAGTATATATAAGGTTTAAGAGAAAGAAATACAAGTGAGGAGATGATTGAATTACCATTGAAAGATGTGGTGCAGTGGATGTGGTTGTTTCTTATTTAATCAGAAGTTTGAATCCTTAATATTGAAAAAATCCTTGATAGAAAGCGCTTCCCCTCAAATGAGGTTCTAAGCAAAATAAATTTGAATTAATCAAACTTCAATATAGATATCGAATACCAAACATAATTTATTTTTTAAAAAAATAGGGGATTGAATTGAATTTGATTCTATCTTGTTTGTTTAATTGTCTAGGTGTGATGGCTACTGCAACCTAGAATTTTTCAGATAGCATCTGATTCCTAACTTTCACCAATCCTATCGAATATCTTGTTTGGTTCAAATATAATATTGTTATTTAGAGGTGAAATTAGAATTTTTGTTAAGATATTCAATATCAAATATTTATTATGTATAACAATAATATATATATATATATATATATATATAAAAAAAAAAATCCAATAGACTTTTTGAAATTTATATCATACCAATAATTTTGATTATCCTATTTTATAAGTGAAATTCGATTTTTTGAAGTCGTCCAACTCATTTCGATTTTTCTTCAATATCTATTTGCTTACTTCGGTGTGTTTTTTTGTCACTTAGAAAAAATATCACAAGTAAAACTTGGGACATAATGGGTATCATGCGTACTTATTTGAGAAGCTCATATAAAAAATTTGGGACCATCTAGAGGTAATTTGAGTTGATCGATAATTGAAAAATAAATCAATTTATTGAGAAGGATGAACTACAACAATATATATATATAATATCGTTACATTACAAATATATGCTATCATTTAAAAGACTCAAAACAATCAAAAGGAGTTCATATTTAAAATTTAGGATCATCTCGAGGAGATTTGAGTTGGTAAAGATTAAAAAAAACACTTTATTAGGACTTAAGGTATCCCATTGAAACAAGATTTAGTTGTAGCATCTAAACAAAATATTCTGATTGTCAATACAAAAAACACCTCGCGTTAACAGAACTCGAGAAAGAGTGAATAAGGTGTTTGGGGGTAGGCAAGCACACGTGATTACAAGTTACAAACCATAATCAGTTTAGTTGGCTGCTTGCTCTCGAATTGGCTAAAGCAGTAGTACTGTTGTGTATTCTACGCCCGTGACTCCTCTGGACAACAGAGACACGTGGATCTAGGTGGAGGTTCGTGGGATCGAACGAATCCATTAGCTTTTTTATAGGTCATGTATTTGTATTAGAAATTTAAATAAATATATATGTATATTAATTTGTGAAGCTCCTATAAAAATTGATTGACAACTCAGTGGTAAGAAAATGTGGTGAAAATGTTTTTTACACTAGTAATGTGGGTTCGAATCCCACTATCAATAAAAAAAGAATTCTTTTCCTTTTTAAAAGAAATATGTTTTGCAATATTTTTCTCTTCTGTCCTAAAATTTAAAACCCTCAAACTCTTAACTCTGCCTTGCCTCTGCGCACGAGCCTCATGGTTTCTAACACGACCGCCATCAAATCTAAGTTATGCAAAGAACAAGTAATACTATTATCAGTCATCGTTTCAATTTGTATGATATAGTTAAAAAAAATTGTAGAAAAGAGATTAAAGACAAAGGAGTTATTAAAGCTATTGATCAAATTCATTTCCTCTAAGCTAACAGGCAAGGTCATAAATTAGAATTAGACTTTGTAATAAACGTTTAATTCAATTGACTTCCTTTTAGAAGGGTTTGAACTCTGAATTAGGTAGATTTAATCAAAATTACAACTTATGAATCTGTAAATCATTTTTTGTTTAGTTGGATAAGCAAGTGTTGAGTACAGTATTTACTATTATGCACAATTTTTTTTTTATATTAACACGGTCTATCAAAAGGTTGCATTCTAAAAAGTGTAATGTAGTAATTGAGGTCAACTTTTAATGCACTCACAAATATACATGATCGTTCAAGTAATATAGACCTATGAAATCCACATATAGTATCCAAAACATCACAATTGAGACAAATGTTCAAGTACGCAATAGAAGATTTTTGGTTGTTGTTGGTGTATAATTTACATCTAAGTTGATTTTTCTCCAAAAATTTTCATGCAATACATCTAATCACATGTTTTAGCTCATTATAAAAAAAATATATGCATCAAGTGCAAGATAAAGAACCATTATCATTCTCAAAATAAGGTGAAATGTGGATAAAATATGACAAATGGGTGTACAAATACGCCCAAGATCATGAAGACAAATTCAAATTTTGTGGTCATAATTTACATTCTCAACTCGTTTATCCTTGGGAAGGGAAAAATATTATTAAGAATGTTGTCCCCAGAAATAGACCCTTCAATGTGCAAAATTAAATTTAATCAGACAAAAATTAAAAAAAACTCATTTACTACTTCGAGGCAAGATTGCAGAGTCTACTTCAATCAGATTTATTGTTTACTTTTCCAATTTGTATACATATATTATTTATGAATTATACATCTATCAGTTATTTTTAGTTTAAGCTATTGAATGAACAACTATTTAGTTTCTTAAAAAAAAAAAAAAAATTAGAACACAACTCAAACCTTTGTAATAACAAGAGGATGTTGTTTGAATGGTAAACTCCTCATCTCCAATCCTAAGATTGTCAGTACGAGTCACCGAAAAAAACAAAAAGAGTGAAAACTCTAAAAAGGATAAAAAAAATAAAAAAAATACTATATTCTTTTCACTAAAAGTTCCCAAAAACAACCCAACATAAAAGATCAAAGACATAATAACATCACTTAGATAAGATACCACATAGTTACATGAACTACATATAATACCTATAGAAAAGACACATAAAATTTATCATAATGTTTCACCTAATGTGCTGAACTTACTTGATCATCAAAGTTCTTCAAATTTCCTTTAGAATTTTTCTCAAATCTCTTAATTCTAAAATGCATCAACTCCACATCATTTGTTTCTCCATCTATAACAAGATCACTTAATATTTTCCCCACAATTGGTCCCATTTTGAACCCATGCCCAGAAAATCCACCACCAACCACAACATCATCTCCAAACTCTCCACCAAGAAAATCAATCACAAAATCCTCATCCGGTGTCACCGAGTACATACACGACTGCGTCACGACCGGCCTCGTTGATTCAACGAGGTCTCCGAATTTCTCCTGGATCCACTTCTTGAGTGGATCTAGACTCTGTGTGGGCTCCCACGTCCTGTCAGTAGGCTCACAGGGGCGCCCATCATGTATCGGGATTTTAATCAATCCCGGATACTCGAGTGACGGTGTGCCGTATATGTACGGCTCACCGTAACTAGCGAAAGTTGGAAATCCATTTCCAATAGTGAATTTTGACTCATACCCCTTTTTAATCTTCCAATAAAATACAGTTGTCTCCAATGGTTGAATTGGAATTACAATTCCTGTTAAATTTCTAACTAATTTATTCATCCATGGACCAACAGTAACAACACATTTTTTCCCACTAAATTTTTCTCCATTTTTCGCCATAACCAAAACACCCCCTGTTAAACTATCCCTCTTGATTTCAACAACTTCCATGTTATCTCTCAAAAAAGCTCCATTCTTGATTGCGAGTGTTTGAAACATTGAAACAGCTTTCGTTGGCTTAATAACACCACCATAGTCTGTAACAACACCAATCCAATTATCAGGTAATTGAATCAAATCATCGAATTCTTGAAACATCGTGTTACGATCAATAACACGAACAGGGATCGAGTTTTTCTGGCAGCTAGAAATGACAGCTTGAAGTGCTTTGTTGTTAGAAGGTCCTATATCGAGTTGTGGAGTTTTGAAATAGACTTTGTATCCAATTTGTTCTTCAGCATCTCTCCAAAGGGTCTCGGATTTTAAGACCATTTTCGGGTAGTAGTCTTCGGGGTAAGTGGCACGTATGGTTCTTGATTCGCCATGGGAAGAACCAAGATGGTGCAAGAAATCGAATTGTTCTAAAAGTAGTGTCTTTTGATTACGTTTTGATGTTTGATAAGCTGTACAACTACCCATGATACCAGCACCAATGACGATTACATCGAAAATTTCGATTGATTTCTCCATTTTTTTTCTCTTTTTTGTTTGTGTTTGCTCTGTTTTTTGTGTTGGAGATGGAACAGGGGAGATGAGTTTTTGGAGTTGTGGAGTAAGCATTTAGGAGAGAATGGCCATGTTTTTAAAGGATTAAATTCCATGTATATAATAACTTAGTACCCTGTGTTACAATTTTGCCCTAATTTTTTTTTTTCAATATCTGAGTTTTACTTTTTTTCTCGAAGAAAAGTTAAAGCATTACGATAACTGCTTTTACTTTTTCTGAAAAGAAAAAATAATAATTAAATCTCTTTTATATTTGGTTATTCTTTTGGAGATGTATAAACTAAAGATCTATATTCGTATAGCATAACACAATAGAATCTATAATATAGTCGTTTGGAGACTTTTGTTTATGGAGAGATTTTCTCTCTATAATTTTTATGTTTTTTATTAATTTTTAAATATGTAGGTGAATTGGTCATATCATATAATAATATATGTGTTTGTAAGTATAGTTTTATGTGTCGTCTAATTTATCGTCATATGATTTACAAATTATGAGTTTCCGCATGACGCCCTGATTCTTTCGGACCCAAAACACTTTATTCCAAGATACACTGATATGTTGAAAAAAGGATGTGGTGGAGCGGTAAATATATATCCATTCTTAATCAAATATTTTGAGTTTGAGTCTTAGATATGAAGTCATTGATTGTGAAGCGTTTAACCTCCAAAGTAGGACTTTTCGATGTGAATCTAAAGTCACTTTCCGACGTGAATCAAATTAATCAAACTCTAAAACGGATATCAACATTGAGTGGAAAAAATGAAAAAAAAATATGTTAAAAGGAAAAGACCAATGTACAAAGCATTTTACCTTCACGCAAGGAGCGTGATCCAGGTAATTTATGCTGACACACATATTAGTGGTTGATTAATTCCCACGATTCAAGCTTGTGACATGTTGATATAGGTAGAGGAAGAGTTGGGCTTTACCATATATGGATTCGACAAAATTTAATAATTTTTACTCAAATTTTGTAAATACATTAAATATGCATAAAAATTAAATTTAAAACCTATTTACTAACACTTGAAATTAGGGTCTTAGAATTTAGAATTCATAAAATTTAAATACTAAATTTATATATGCATTTAAATCACACAAAAATAACAATAATAATTTTACCTTTACTCTAGGCTCTCCTCCACTTACAAATTGCCTACATAATTTAAGCTTTATTGCACCAATAGTCAATTTAACTATCACTTTAATTTTCTACACGCCAATTAAAAAAACGATAAATACAAGATTTAGTTTACTAAACAACATTTATTTTCACTTAAAAATAATTCTGATCTTAATCATTCATATTTCAATTCTTAAGTTTGTTTGGTTTTTAATTCAAAATTTAATTATTAGGTGTTTATTTTTATGATCTTACAATTATTCAATGAGACTAATGAATAATTAAGATTTTATATTTATAAGAAAGACTTAATATTTTAAAGATGTCTATTCAAAGATTTCACAAAAACGACATGTACTACCACCATGCATTCACCACCTACAATTGTCATCATCAACATCAATCACCATAGTCAGTTATAACAAGAAGTCATTTTAAGACGTTAAAAGACATGTTAAATGTTGTAATTTATTCTTCGCTGATAGCAACAGAAAGGAAAGGGTTCATACCATTGTTGTGTTCACCCTCTTCTTAGTTAATAAATATGGGCACAATAGAATGGTCAGTAGACTCTTCAAAAGTTATAAATTTGTATTAGTGTTAGCTCATACTCAAAACTCTTTTGATACAAATACTAATCTTACGCTCTAGAATAAAGGATAATCTTGCCGTATAATGACAAACTAAATAAATAAAAATAATCTCGTTATCTAAAATATTTGAAAACATATTCCATATATATATTGCACTAAGAAAGTCAACTTAAGGATGACCACTAATCCTTTAATTAAGAAAGGTCAAGACTTTATAATGTATAACATGATATAAGTGATATCATAATACGATGTTTTGGACGATGTTTCATTATATATTTATATCTCAAAAGGAGATGAATAACATCAAATATTCAAAATATGATTCTAATATAAGAGCTTACTCTAATTAAGGAAGCTTCAATCGTCTGTCGAAAAAATATATGCATCTAAAAAATCATTAATATGCTATACAATTTCAAAATTGATTCTAAAAATATAATCAATAATGAAACAATATATCGTACAATAGCTAAATGATAATGAGGAATATATCCGATCAACATATATTTGACATTTGAAATCAAGAATTAACAATCCGTTTACGATCACAAGACAAATTACTTTCTAACAATTACTTTGTTACATATGAGTGATTTATATATCTAGCATCAACAACAACAATAAAATATCTAATGAAATTTTGTAAGTCAGATTTGAAAAGAATGATGTGTATCTAGTCTTACTTCTACCTTATGAAGAGTGGAGAAATTATTCTGATAGACTCTCCACTTGAATAAAGCATGATTCATCCAACGTCTTCCCTATATATATATATATCAACTCCTAGTCAAGCATACGTGGCAATGACTTCTTTAATATACGAAACGACAATAAAAACCCCATTTTTGTTAATGCAACAACAACTGAAATCTTTTAATAAGAAAAGATTCCATCAAATCAATGTTCAAAAATATGTTGATATTTCTGTGTCTTTTTCCTCTTTGACAGGACAACATATGAAACAAAGAATTTCCTGTCATTCACATGAATCACGAGTACACATTTGTTCCTTTTCGAGTTTGTTACGACAGTATTTTTCATCCGACGATATCTATTTTAGGGTCTAATTAATTTGAATTCGCGCCAAGTAATCTACTTAATACAACTTCATTTCGATTTCTTGTTGGGTTTGATATATGCTAATGATACAAAGATTAGTAGCGTAAGAATTTTAATTCATGAATTATAATATAGAAATTTGTCATTTAGTGATCTTAATCCATGTAATACTAATTTTCATTTATGTATTTCACATTTTATTCCACGTAAAATAATATAAAAAAATTCTGCAAGTATTAGTTATGGGAATCTTTGTTATTGGAACCAACCATTTGTAATTTGTATTACATTTGTAACGAATATGAAAAAATTGAAAAATAATTTTCAACTGATCAATCCCTTTCAAAGACTTATGTCGCTATATTAACAACTTGACGTATACGTAGAAGAAAAAAAATCCCAGCCCCATATATACGTTGAAGATAAATGAATTCATTATTCTATCCATAATTAAGTTGAACTACATCGATGTTATCATGTTATAATATCTACATCTACATGCCATTAATTTGTGCATATTAATAATAACTTAATACATTCATGATACTCAGTACCTTAGATTAAAGTCTCAAGTTTGAGTCTTGAAAATCGAAGAAATCTATGATAAGAAACTCTTTCTCCTTTGCCTTTTTTCTCTTCACTTCAAACCTCAAAAGGCGAATCAAAGATTTTAAATTAGTATATTAATACCCATTACTTCTTTACAATAACTAGTTTTGACGCACGTGCGTTGCACGTGAATATCAAACCACGTACCACACTATTTTTAAAAATAAGGTGAATGTTATTAAAACAAATTAATTAGTCACTCTTAAAATCTCGTAGTTACACTTCTTAAATATACTTTCTCCTCCCTTCTCTATAGTGCATTACTTTGTTATTATTGTATTGTTGGTGTTCTTACTTTTAATATAATATAATATAAATAAATATTGTTATAAAATATAGAAGATATACTAAATTTGATGTGTTTAGTTGGAATATTAGATTAATTTAACGTTCATGTTAGGGAGTGTTATAATTTCACTTGAGATTGTCAACGTCTATAAATAAATCTTGAGGTTTTAAGAAAAGAAGAACAACAAACATAAAAAAAACGTAGTTTAAAAATGTGAGGAAACCCCTCCATTTATAGTTAATATGTGTAGTATTAGTATGTGCATATTGTTCCTTATCATAAAAATATAGAAGATATACTAAATAGGGTGTTTTAAGAAGAAGAAGAAGAATAATGAATATTTTTTAAAAAATGTGAGGAAGCCCCTTTCTTTATAGCCAACAAAGGGAAGTGTATGAAAAACTACTTATTGTGCCTTATCAAAAAGATGTCACAACTCTTTAGAAAACTCACAACCCTTCAGAAAGGTCACAACTCATCAGAAAAGTCATAACTCTTCGGAAATGTCACAACCCTTAGGAAAAGTCACAACTCTTTCGAAAAGTCGCAATCCTATAGAAAAGTCACAACCTTCAAAAAGGTCACAACTCATTGGAAAAGTTATAACTCTTCAAAAATGTCACAACCCTTCAATGTGAAAAGGTGTCTGTATTTAATATAATATAGTATAATACACATAAATAAATATAGAAGATATACTACATTTGGTGTTTTAAGTTAGGTAGTATAGATAGATAAAAAAAGATAGATATAGATTGGTCTAATTTTAATTTGATATGAAATTTTAAAATATAAAGAAGACTTTTAATTTAAGGATCATAAGTTGAATATATAAAAATGTCTTTTCACTTTGTGGTCTTAAAGATGCGCCCCACCCCAAGAAAAAAGAACATTCTATATCAAACTGAACAAAAGTAAAAGTACACCAAATAAATTGGAAACGAAAGAGTACTTATTAAATGTAGTTTGGACTCTTCAAACAAGTTTTTGATCAAATACTTGTTCTCCAACAGTTTGAGACTTTTCAGATTCTGAACATCAAGTTGTAGTTTGTGCAACGGAAAATCATTGATCTTCTTGTCAAGTAGAAGTTGCTGCAAAAGTATATTTTATGGCTATGAAAATGAGTAAATATTAATTATCAAGATACTCTTCTCATATGAAGTTGAGTTATTTCATTCTCCTTGTTGAATTAATTTTTGTTGATCTATCTAATTTCTCCACAAAAAATATTGTAATTGCATAATTGAACAACCCTCACAATCTTCCTTGTTTTAAGAAGAATAGAAAACTTAAAAAAAATTGTAGTTTATAAGTGTGAGAAACCCTCTCTATTTAAAGACATGAAAGGATAGTATGAAAATGTTCTTATCGTGTCTTTTCAGATAAGTCACAACCCTTCAGAAAAATCACAACTTTTCGGAAATGTCATAACTCATCGAAAAAGTCACAACCCTTCGGAAGAGTCACTGCCCATCAATCTGAAAAGGTGTATGCTTTTAATATAATATAGCATAAATAAATATAATATAAATATATAACATATATACTAAATTTAGTGTTTTAAGTTGGGAATATTATAGTAATTTAACATTCAAGTTAGAGAGTTCATGCTTTTAAGGTAGTATAAAAGATAGATGAATATAGTGATGCGTCTTGTCTTTTCTTTTTAATTCAACTACATATGCATAATTTTGTTTTTTGTTGCACTTGAGTCCGAAGGTCTTTTGAAAATAACTTGTCTACCTCCACGAGGTAGTAATAAAATCTGCATACATTCTCCAAACCCCACTTGTGAAATTTCACGGGGTATGTTGTTGTATGCATAATTTATTTAAACAAAAGGCATTGGATCCACAAGAGAAAAAAAAAGTAGATCAACCATAATTTCACATTTATATGTGTATGTGGCTACACCTAAACCCCAAAATTAATAGACAAAAAGCAATGTGGTAGTACAAGTACCACTTACACATTTCTTACTGAGAATCAGTAACAAATGGGTACTATTAAAAAATTTACACATCTTTTGACTGTGATCTTCACTAAACTAATTTCTCATCAATGTGCCCAGTTCCCTACTGCTATGAAATATCATATTTGGATTACAGTACTATGGTTTTGCCTATATATGAGTGTGCAACCAAGAACGTGATTCACAAAAAAACAGAACAAATCACGAATTCCTTGGTCGAGCAAAATAATGAAGTGATCAACCACGATCTAGTCAAAACTAACTTGGATGATTTACAGAAGATTGTGAAGACAGCCATGCACTATATCTTGCCCGTGACTCCACAAGTAATCACAGTGAGAAAATCAGACAACGAACCTGCAGAATATGGAGACAATCAGCAAAACTGTATTTCATCACTCAATAAGAAATAAAGACCTGTGGAACATTCAAAATTCATGTGTAAAAAGAAGAGAATAATTAAACAAGGCATTCCAAGATTCCTAAAAATCCATTCTCTTACAAATATGGAGGAAGGATCAACAGTTCAAGTGTGTGTATCACAGATAAAACAGTTAGGATCTTATCATCAATTCATTTAGGTAACTTAATTCTCTGCATACAGCAAGAAGAAATAATGTAAGGAAATCCAGTACTTGGATCAAAGTACAGCAGATAACGAGAGGGGAGACGAGAACAAAGGTCTGACCTATTCTGCTCTCATACTACAAATGTCGCAAGAAGAGCATGCAACACAACCCAATAGATGATCACACTAAGCCGTAGAACAGGCTGCCGCATTAGTGTCCGATCACAGGATACCCTAGTAGTGTTTCAAACAAAATATTGTTTTAGTTAGATAACAACATTTCAGATGCATACAAAAATGAAAGCAGGAGATGAAATTTGTTTACCATAGACCATCTATCATGTCGGTTATGGGTCTTGTAAACCGTGGGACGATTCTTGATGTCGTCATTGACTTGAAACCATGAGCTGAGAGGAAAGAAAGGTGTTATCAGCAGTTCGAATATGTGAATACAAACCAAACCATAAGGAGAAGAAGACTGTGTAAATGAATGTAACCAAGACACAAAACATGTCATTAACAGAAAACTCCACAACTGCATACCTAGCTCAAAATATGACCTCATATACAGATGTAAAAAAAAATCAAATACCCTTTCTCTTCCTATACCCTGTGCCCTACCACCCAGAAGAAAAAGCAAAGTAAAGAGGGAAGAAAGGACTTTCATATTTCCTAACCAACCATTGAAGTGTTCTCTTAAAACCATAATGCCTTTCTAAGATTATATATCACCACAAAAACAGAATCTACCACTCAGCAAGAATGAGTATAAACCAAAACAAAAAAAAAAAAGGAAAAGAAAAAAGACAAACCTGACAAGGCATGAAACCCCACAAGGTTAGAAAAAGAAGTGAAACTACCGAGGTTAGTTTTTTAGGGTTGAAACTATCGAGGTTATATAAGAGGAAAAAAATGTTACCGGAAATATGATGTTTGAAAACCTTCATGCATTATGTTACATCCCTAACAAAACCACATCCGCAATCACAGTGAAAGGAAGCTCAATCTCAAACCATTTGACATAATTATAAACATTGGACTCTACTCACAACATATGACCGGGAAACAAGACAATAGAATACAGTAAACATGCTTAACAATCAAAAAGATTCAAAATAAACTAGCAATAGGAAGTCATTACCCTTATCATCATCTTCATCATCTAGTTTCCCACTATCAGGATCCACATCTATAGCAACAGCTACTTGGTCATTATTAGTTTTTCGCAAACTGCGAACTTGAGATGCAACAGTTCCAGGCACTACCCTTTTGTTGGCCTGCATTGAAAATCAGAAGTAAGTAATGCCAAGAAGTATAGCCCCAGGAACATGAGGATTAGTCACGAAATAATGAGGATATTTCAGAGAAAAGATACAAAGAGCTTTCAGTGCAAATCCATAGCATGTAATTGTCATATTCCAATTCAAACTAGGCTTTGTATACTAAGTACACTCTTAGTCTTACTACAGGTCTATAGCTTGGTGATCCTATTTTTCTTTTAAGTAGGAGGCAGTTCTAGTATTTTTCAGTGCAAATCCATAGCATGTAATTGTCATATTCCAATTCAAACTAGGCTTTGTATACTAAGTACACTCTTAGTCTTACTACAGGTCTATAGCTTGGTGATCCTATTTTTCTTTTAAGTAGGAGGCAGTTCTAGTATTTTTCAGTGCAAATCCATAGCATGTAATTGTCATATTCCAATTCAAACTAGGCTTTGTATACTAAGTACACTCTTAGTCTTACTACAGGTCTATAGCTTGGTGATCCTATTTTTCTTTTAAGTAGGAGGCAGTTCTAGTATTTTTCAGTGCAAATCCATAGCATGTAATTGTCATATTCCAATTCAAACTAGGCTTTGTATACTAAGTACACTCTTAGTCTTACTACAGGTCTATAGCTTGGTGATCCTATTTTTCTTTTAAGTAGGAGGCAGTTCTAGTATTTTTCAGTGCAAATCCATAGCATGTAATTGTCATATTCCAATTCAAACTAGGCTTTGTATACTAAGTACACTCTTAGTCTTACTACAGGTCTATAGCTTGGTGATCCTATTTTTCTTTTAAGTAGGAGGCAGTTCTAGTATTTTTC
>JAJOOR010016064.1:0-16011 GCA_036250505.1 Solanum acaule | reverse complement strand
ACTAGTTTAGAATATTTTCTTTATACGTGTACATCACGTTAATTAGTAAAAACATTTAAAAAAAAGACATTAAAAATAGCAATTATTGTTAAAATATATGTGATATTTATTTGAATGAGGATAAATAAAATATTATTATACCGACATAATAATTGAATTTAATATTTTTAAACATGAAGGAAGAAAATAAAAATTCTCATAATCTGTTGCCATGATAGATGAAAAAAATCTGTGTATATGACATAACTTTTTCTAAATATACTCAGGTTTATTGGGAAAAAAAAGGTTGTTCTTTCTTAAAAATAAATTGTTTATTTTTTTAAAAACATTTTGTACCCTTGTCTTTACTTTCCCTAACTACTCACATTGATTTATCTTTTTTAAATAAAATAAATTGTATAATTATTATTTTTTTAAAAAGAAGAAAATATTGTAAACTAAAATTCTACATAAAATTCCTAAACGTCACTTCCTCTATTCCTATTTATATATCTAAAAAAAAAGGATGATCCTTAATATTTGTCATTTCACAAAATAAATGCATAAATGATATTATTTTTCCTATTTTACCCTTGAGGGTTACTCCTTCTATCTCTAATTACTTGTCCAATTTTCCTTTTTTTACCTATCCCTTTTTATTTGTCTATTTTGACAAATCAAAAAAGACAATTTATTTTATCTATTATACCCTCAATTTTTTCCCTTTTGTTTCTAGGTATGTAAATAGAAGTTTTAGTATTATTTCTCTCATGTTTCCTACGCATTTTTTTGAATGTGAACCTACATAATTGTTCTTTTTTTCTTTTTTTTTTCTTCTATTAACTTATTTTCTTTGTTTGTTTAAATCTAGATACGGCCTTTTTTTTTGTTATGCGAATTTCTTTTTATTATAATTTGAGAAAAATGGTGAACGATTTTATCTAAAGCAAATTATTTTTAATGAAAGGCAAAAAGTTTAATCAATAATAATTCTAAGGACCTTAGTAATTTTAATATAGTATAAATATGTGAGAATTGACAAATACATCCTTAATCATCTATATTCCTCAATAAGGAATTATTATTCCGTTTGAAATATAGAAAAAATAAAACTCTTAAATTAATGACATAATTAGTATTTACACCATTATCAATTTAAACAATTATGATTAAGAACTAAAATCTCGAAATAAATTCTTTTAGCATAGAATTCTTCAAAGTATTAAGAGAAAAAACATGAACAAATTAAAGATTGTTACAATAACTTTTACAAAACAATTTTGACCACTTCAAATTAAAGTTCTAGTTACCCCCATTTATTTAGTGTTTTGGTTTCTTATTTAGTGTTTTCTTTATTTCATTTTATTTAATATTTGAAGAGTCAGATAATTTTTTCTACTATGATTTAATAAAATATTTTGCATTTTGAATAGTACTTACAAACATGTACATTTTCTTAAAAAGAATATTTGCAAAATCTATGTTTAAATACCTTTTGATTTATTTACTTGTTTGGTAATAATCCAAAAACTATAAGAGCATTTTGTCTAACCAAACAAAATAATTCAAAAATTATAAGAGCATTTTGTTTGACCAAACTTTTATCATTTATTACAATATTTTTTGTAATCTCTGAAATATTTATAGCTTTTAATTCTCCCTTTATTCCGCTTTTTTTAAAAATGTAAAACTACCTTTAAATTTGTAACTTCTTGTAAATGAATTTAATATACTTATTTAACACTTTTTACCAAACACACTAATTGTTATTATTTTAACACTTCTATCCAAATACATATTTATTGTATGTTTGTAAAATCAGCGTCTAACATATTAAGAAATATCTTTTAAGAATATCTATTGCATATTTTTAATTAGCTAATCTAAACGGGTCTAAATCCTTTCACTTAATATGAAAAGAAGGTATTAATTGTATGAAACGACAATGAAAAAATTATAATAAACAAAAATTAACCTAATATTTTTGTTGTATTTTTTTCATTAGCTTGATTTATAAGAATGTAATTCCTCATTAATGTTTTTGCTAATTTCTCACCTAGTATTTTATTGTTAATCGACTAATTCATATTCATGTATTGCGTAGCTTATTTTTAAGGTTGACACTCTCAACATGATATTTTTCATTTCAAGAGTTCGAACTCCAGGACCTCTAATTAACACCTTGTTTGTCACTCATTATATTGTATTGTTAGTTTAAATAACATGTTTGTAGTTACTGTTACTTAAATTTTATTATATCACATTGTATCCATCATTAAGTAACGACAAAAAATTTCATTTTGTCTAACGATCAATTTGGTATGACCGTGTCATAACCTTCATATTTTTTTATTTTTTTTTTATCTTTACTTATTATATAGTAATCTTATCATATTCTTTATCCTACCTTTTCATATAGTTCTATCCTTTACCCTACTTTTCTTCTAAAATTATCATTTAAATTATTGATGTATAAACGTTGTATTAAAACAATACAATACATTATCAAATACTTAAAAATCGCTAACCATAATCCATGTTGTCAGCCTCATTTAAGTGTTCTACTACTTAGAAATGTAGGGAAAGAAAAAAAATAAAATAAAAATTAGAAATGTAAATTTTATTTTGTATTTTGGACCAAAATAGATAAGCTTTATCTAATTGTCCTAATAGCCTTATTTAGAGATCCGAAAGAATCAATGCCAATTAAAAATGGAGTTAGTTAGACTTGGGATCAAGTAAACCACAATATTAGGGCAATATGTCTGACTAAAGTAACCACAATATTAGGGCAATATGTCTTGACTAAAGTAACCACAATTTTTTAAAATAATATTAAATTTATCATAATTTTTTTATTTATAAATTTATTACATTTCAACCTACCTATATATATAGGTAAAAAAATCATGCTTAAATCATCTATATTCCTCAATAAGTAATTACTATTCAGGTTGAGATATAGAAACAAAGGAAAAGAATTTTAACTTAGGATATCAGATATGGGAAGTAGTAAAAGGCAAGGTTCGGAGAGTAATAATAACAATACTAAAAATGTTGATGATTGGCTACCAATCACATCAAATAGGACTGCAAAATGGTATTATTCGACGTTTCATAATGTCACAGCTATGGTTGGTGCTGGTGTTCTTTCTCTCCCTTATGCCATGTCTCAAATGGGATGGTATGTATTTTCTTCTTCTACCAATTTTCGATAAGATTAGTGGCGTAGCTACGTACAATGAAGAACAATTAATTGAAAGCATATAGGTTATAGTTATTTTTGTTATATAGTTTGATTTACAAAATTTTAGTGCATCCATTCGTTTTTTTTTATCCATGTAATTCTTGGACACCCTTCATGAAATTTCTGGCTCTGCCACTGGATTCATGTTTATATGGTATAAATATAATTTATCTTGCCATGTCAATTTGATTCTTAAAGATAAATGTAGTTGAGTGATTTTTAGAGATAAAAATCTTAAGTTGAGTGATATATCTGATTCTGGTTCTGGTTCTGGTTCTATCTGGGATAAGTTTTGTGGATTGATTTATTTCACTATTTTTCACTCTAATGAACGTTTGCTAACATATGTAGGTATATATTGTTAAATTTCGATATAATGTGATTTTTTTAGAATTGATTTTCATGTTATATTTTTTATAATAGGTATTGGGGAGGCGTAGTATTGCTCACATCATGGGTGGTAACATTATATACTTTATGGCAAATGGTGGAGATGCACGAGATGGTACCCGGAAAAAGATTCGATAGGTACATAAATAAAATAGAATAAAATACAGGTCATGATTCAATTCGTTCAATTTTTACTAACTTTTAATTTCTTTATTATTATGAATCTTAGTACCTCAATTAATTGATTATATGAAATTTCACCTTATTGATGAGAGCAGTGGCGTAGCTGGAGCCACCTAGGGTGTCTAATTGGACACCCTTCGTAAAAAATTATATATATACATACATGTCAAATTCTATATTTAAAGTTGGACAACTTTGACAAAAATTATGCCTTTGACACAGTTAGAGGTGTTCACGGGTTGGTTTGGGTCGGTTATTGGTAAAAACCAAAACCAAAACCAAACCAATTTAATCGATTTTAAAATTATCAAAACCAAACCAAACATAATATAATATACATTTATCGATTTGGTTGTTATCAGTTTCAGTTCGGTTTGGTTCGGTTATTAACCATATACATAAATTAAACGAAATAATTCATTCAAAACGTGAAAAAAGTGACAATAATTCATTCAAAACGAAAAATAGTTAAAATTACTGACATTGTGAAACTTTCAATTGTTGAATTTACTATGAATAAACTTCAAAATTCACTATTTTTGGCCTAGAAGGAAGAGACATTGACATTTTCAGTCTCATAAAGAATTGTTATAGGCACTCATATACATGAAACCAATAAAATAAATGTTCTCATCTTGGGCATTTTTACTTTCATAAGTAAATTATAAATCAATTTTGATGAATATATATATATATATATATATATATATAATATTTATAAAAAAATATATTATGTATGTATAATAATAAAATTTATGTATATTATTTATCGGTTTGGTTCGGTTATTTCTTCGATTTTTTCCGAACAAAATCATAACCAAACCAAATACTATCGGTTTTTTTTAAATCTAAAACCAAACCAAACCAAACCCTAAATAAAATCGGTTTCGTTCGGTTTGGATCGGTTTTTATCCAAATCATGAACACTCCTAGACACAGTGGTAATGGGTGTCCATATGAATGAAGGAGCTCCGGGTTCAAACCCCAAACACCATTATTCTTGGACACCCTTAGTAAAATTTCTGGCTCATCCACTAAATGAGAGTTCGATTCTCACATTGTAGATCATGATTAGACTAAATTGATGAATGAACGGGTTAATAATCAACTCAAACTTAACTGAATTATGATTTCATGAGCTAATTTTATAATGGTCTGTGTCAGGTACCATGAATTGGGGCAAGAGGCTTTTGGTGAAAAGCTTGGGCTATGGATTGTGGTTCCTCAGCAGTTGACAGTGGAAATTGGAGTGAACATATTGTATATGGTGACTGGTGGGAAGTCACTGAAGAAGATTTATGACACTGCTTGTCCTACTTGTAGGCCATTGAGGACAACTTATTTCATCATGATTTTTGGCTCTGTTCACTTCTTTCTTTCACATTGTCCCAATTTCAACTCTATTTCTTTTGTCTCCTTCCTTGCTGCTGTCACATCTCTTAGGTAACACATCTCTAATACATTCCTCCCCTATGTATCTGGATGTCTTAATCCCTCTCTCCTATGTATCTGATGTCTGATGTTGACAATGTTTTATTTATGATAATTGTGTAGTTACTCAACGATAGGATGGGGAGCATCAGTACACAAGGGAATAAGTCCAGATGCTGAATATGGTCCAAGGGCTTCAACACAAATAGGAAGAATGTTTAATGGATTTCAGGCTTTAGGTGAAGTTGCTTTTGCATATGCTGGACATAATGTTGTCTTAGAAATTCAAGCAACTATGCCATCAACTCCAGAAAAACCATGCAAAAAACCAATGTGGAAGGGAGTTATTGGTGCCTATATTATTGTAGCTATATGTTATTTTCCAGTTGCTTTTATTGGCTATGCAGCTTTTGGTAACACTGTGGAAGACAATATCTTGATCTCCTTAGAGAAACCTGCATGGCTTATTATTATGGCGAATGCATTCGTCGTTATTCATGTTATTGGAAGCTATCAGGTCAAACTTACTTCATATCGACTACTTCATAGAGTTTGGACTTTGTGATGTAGAGTTTGGACTTTGTGATGTGCGTCTAATTCACACGTTATTTTTCAGATATTTGCTATGGGTGTGTTTGACATGGTAGAATCTTACTTTGTCAAGGGATTGAAATTTGCTCCATCTAGAATGCTACGAGCTACTGTTCGGACTGTTTATGTTGGTATGTCTCTATTATTATTTCTTTTGGTTTATTGAGCTCGTGTGATCATGAAAATTATGATATTTGAGAAAAAAAAAATTAAGTTAGAATCACAATAAATTTTATGATCAAACATGATTTTTAGAATTCATATTCGAGAAAAAGTAAAATATATATATTCACAGTCAAACGGCCAAATAGTATGATTTGTTTTCAATAATGATATTAATTGTTTTTTTTTTTTGTATTATTGCATGTGCAGCCTTAACATTGTTCCTTGGAATGACATTTCCATTTTTTGGTGGACTACTTAGTTTCTTTGGAGGATTTGCATTTGCTCCTACTACCTACTTTGTAAGCCAAATATCTTGTGTTATTTTTACACCTCATATAACTAAAATAATATTATTGACGGATTACAAAATTAAATCTTTCAAAAATCTTATTATTTAATCTGATTATCGATTTTGCATACTACACATCGATAACTTTTAAGTCAAATTGATAATGTTCACATTCGAATCGAACTGACCGATAAAAAATCATTTGATTTTTCTCTATTGTTGTAGCTTCCTTGTATCATGTGGCTTGCCATCTACAAACCTAGAAGATTTTCATTGTCTTGGTGGACTAATTGGGTATGTTACAAGAAAATTCTTTTTGAGAAATTGATAAAATCTAATTGTTTGTATTGTTAATATTATAATTTTGTCTTTTTTTTTAATGCAGATATGCATCTTCATAGGTGTTCTTCTGATGGTTTTAGCTCCAATTGGTGCCTTGAGACATCTCATACTGCAAGGCAAAGATTACAAGTTCTATTCATAGATAGGGTCATTTGGAAATTAATTTTAAAATAATAACAAATAAATTTCCTCATGACAAACAATTAGTAGTATTTGTCAGAATAGAGAGAATTAGTTTTGTAGATCACTTATTAATTTTTTTTTTGTTTTATGTTATTGTTGCAGAAAAAAACTTATCCGCACCGGATGTATTTATTAAACTAATGCAATTTCCATTATTACGTGATTTAATGAAGTAAAACACATGTTAAGTAATTAAGAATAAGTAAAATGTACTGTATATTTAAACACATGACGTGCATGTATTGGATTGATGTATACACCTAGTGCGGATAAATTTTACCCACTTATTTAACACTTTTTACCAAACACACTAATTGTTAGTTTGTTACTATTATTTTAACACTTCTATTCAAATATATATATTTATGAGAGAAGACATAAAGTCACCATTAAAGTTGTCCCGAATTTTGAAAAAGACACATTAACTTTGTGGGCATCCTATTACCCCACAAAAGTATTGAATATCGTTGTAAAAAGGCTATTTAGGGCCATTTCATCACCCGGTAAGACACACGTGAGGCTCACACTAATTTCAATCCGACCCGATTCTTTTCAAAAAGTGATGCTCACGTGTGATACACACAAGCTATATCTATATTTCCATTAAAACTAAAAATGTTCCTAAATTAATTTCTCTCCCCGTCAAATTTGACATTTTCACACACATTTTATTTATTTATTAATATAAAATACTTTCCTTCAATCTTTATTTCTCTCTCGTCTACAGAACAGAGATCCCTATTCTTTCGGCTAATCAAATCTTCTTCTCGCTTTCAGTATATAATTATCTTTTTCTGTGAATTTTTTCTCTTTTTGTTTCTCTTTCTTGGTGTTGTAATTGAGTTTTGCTTTGATTTTGTCTTTCTCTGATGTTGGGTTGAATTTATTTTAGTATTTTCTCACTTGGGTGTGAACAATTTTTGCTGGGTTTGGGTTTTCAATCAAAATTAGTGTTTCGAAATAGATGGAATTTGAGGATTGATTGATGAATTGGGACTTTAAGGGAAGTTGTTAATGGAGATGATTATAAAGAAGAGCTTGAAAATGGTAATGCCGAGTTTGAAACGGTAATGTTTTGGGGAAGAAGATGATTTAAAGCAAGTAAATAATTAATAAAGACAACAAGCGAAATGTGACACTTTTTAATTGGTTTTCATCAGCTAAAACAAACATTCACGTGCGTGTTGTGCGTGTTCATAACCAGGTGAGAAAATGGGTCAAAATGGACCTTTTACAACGATATTCAATACTTTTGTGGGGTAATAGGACGCCCGCAAAGTTAAGGCGTCTTCTTAAAAATTCGGGACAACTTCAATGGTGACTTTATGTCTTTTCTCTATATTTATTGTATGTTTGTAAAATCAGCGTCTAACATATTAAGAAATACGGAAAATACTACTATCTTTTAAGAACTAGGCACAGGAGCCCATGCAAGCACGTGCCCAACGTTTGAAACTTCTTTTTGTATATTTTAATTTATGTGATACGAATTAGAGAGTTAATCAAATTTTTGTATGATTTTTAAATATTTTAAATTGTTTATTACTAATATATAATAATTTTTACATAATTTTATGATAATATATGTTGCTCTAGTCGTTCCAATTTATATGACACTGATGGAATTTGGATAGTCAATCAGTTTTTTCATATAGTTTTAGATTTTTGTATGGTTTTAAAATAATTTAAGTTGTTAATTATTGTGATTTATAATACTTTTATGTTGTCAATTTAAGATACTATATGTTACTTTCGTTGTTCCAATTTATATGACACAAATTTTTTCATATAGTTTTAGATTTTTATATGTTTTTTTAAATATTTTAAGTTATCAATTGATGTGATTTATAACACTATTATATAATTTTTAAAATAATATATGTTACTTTATATGCCCCATTAATGTGACAAATTGACACTGGTGAAATTTGGAGAATCAATAAATTCTTTACTTAATTCTTACACATTTTAAGTTGTCAATCATTGTGATTTTAAGATGTAAGGAATATATGACAAAGGTGGATCTATTGACCGGTCATGTCATATAGGCCCATGTTGGACATTCAATTGCTTCGATTTGAATTATCCAGAATGCAAGTTGAATCACAACGAATTTTATGATTAAACATGATTTTCAGAATTAATATTCGAGAAAAAGTAAAATATATTCATAGTCAAACGACCAATAGTATGATTTGTTTTCAATAATCAAATTATCACTTATTAATTGTTTTATGTTTTGTATTGCATGTGCAGCCTTTACACTGTTCCTTGGAATGACATTTCCATTTTTTGGTGGACTACTTAGTTTCTTTGGAGGATTTGCATTTGCTCCTACTACCTACTTTGTATGCCAAATATCTTGTGTTATTTTTACACCTCATATAACTAAACTAGTATTGGTGACGGATTATAAAATCAAATCTTTCAAAATTCTTATTATTTAATTTGATTATCAATTTTGCATACTACACATCGATAACTTTTAAATTAAATTGATAATGTTCACATTCGAATCGAACTGACTGATAAACACTCCTGATTTTTCTCTATTATTGTAGCTTCCTTGTATCATAATTCATATGGCTTGCCATCTACAAACCTAGAAGATTCTCATTGTCTTGGTGGATTAATTGGGTATGTTACAAGAAAATTATTTTTGAGAACTTAATGAAATCTAATTGTTTGTATTGTTAATATTATAATTTTGTCTTATTTCTTTTTATGCAGATATGCATCTTCATAGGTGTTCTTCTGATGGGTTTAGCTCCAATTGGTGCCTTGAGACAACTCATACTGCAAGCCAAATATTACGAGTTCTATTCATAGATAGGGTCATTTGGAAATTAATTTTAAAACAATAAAAAATAAATTTCCTCATGACAAACAATTAGTAGATTTGTCAGAATAGAGAGAATTAGTTTTGTAGATCACTTTTTAATTATTTTTTTTTGTTTTATGTCATTGTTGCAGAATCTTCATTTTTATACGTAAGAGATTTGCAAAGATCTATTTCTTTTATTTATTTTATAAACTAGATAATTTACCTGCGCTTCGTGTGGACATAAATAATCTTTCTAAGTTTTTGAACAGTCTTTTCAATAATCGACTGTTTTCAGAAAAAAAATTAAATTTTAATATATTTTAAGAACATTTCAACAGAAATTAAATGATTTGACATTATCACTTATCTCAAGAATTTTAAATATATAATGACTGATTAAAAATATCTTGATATCGAATCATTTTTATCTTTTACATAATTTATCATAATATATGTTTGATGGTATAATTGTCTTGTTAAAACTGAGTGATGTTTTTATGTAGCGATTAAACATATTTTTTTGTACATGAAAAATATCGAGCTGATAATTTTATGGTTAGAATAACTCCTTGTTAAAAACAAATTATATAAAGTTTTCAATAATCAATATTAGTTATAAATATGTTAAGACCGTTAAAAATGTACACCACAACAACATAAATAATTTTTTTAGGGACAATCTACTTGTCTAAGGTCAAACGCTCACCACTTTTCGTTATTGTTACTGTAACAAAAATTATAGAAGGAGAAAAATAAATTTGAAACAACAACAAAATAATATTGTTGGCCCTTCTAGATGCTTCATCAATGCAACTTTACGACCTTTTTCAGAAATATGTATGTATAGTTGTTGCATTATGAAAGTACAAGTAGATCAAAATATTGTATTCTAGACTCATGTTAAAAAAATATTCTCGAACATTAAAAAATTAAAAATGAGTCCAACCTAGATAACTCAAATGCTCAGCAATGACTTGGAACATAAAGGACAACAAATCTATATTAATAGACATATCTTTTGTAGCTTAAGATATTGCTTTTATTTAGAGCATGTTTTTTTTTTTCATATTCTTCAAATTAAGCTTGTTGAAAATAGTCATAACTCACACAAAAAATATTTAGTAGAGCTGAATGAGAAGGAAAAAAAGAAAAGCATTAAAAGGATGAAAGTTTTGTCCAAGTGAGATCATATACATACCAAACGAAAAATAATCAATACAATTTTAAGGAGACAACAAAATAGCTAGAAAAAACAAACATTAAAGGGAGTAAACTATGAGATATCTAATGATGATAACAAATCATTCTAACCAGAAAAGTACTCATGTTTTAAAATAACATACCTCAGAAAATTGACTAACACTTCAATCAACTTTCAACCCTTAAAGTACTCATAATATCCAGTGATAAAATTTAGTAAAAATAGATTACAATAACATAGAAACAAAAAATGTGGGCATGAAAAGTTATTAACTCTCAGAAATTTTTCTAAAGAACACAAAATCTCGTCCTTGTATGTGAAGAAATGACGTTGTTGATGAACAAATTAGAGATTTGTAAGGGTTTTTTTTTATTGTACCTTCAACAATTTTAGTAGAGAAAACTTGCTTGAATACTCAATTAACGTTGTTATTTAATATGTACTGACAAATACTTATAACAATAATTTGCAAAAACATAAACAATTAAATTTAAAGCATGTACTCAAAAATAATAATTAATAATATAAGCATAAATTAATGACGGTAAGAACATACCAGGATCTGTAACAATAGAATGAAACAGAATAGAAAAAATCGAGTCCATTGAATGCACAGTGTCCCCTTAAGGAAATTATCCCCCTAGTACCCGAGATTTAAAGGAATAGATCCTCTAAGAAAAGAACAATTCTATTCACCAGTGTACTGATACAAAATTTTTTTGTCAGTGAGTCATTCAACAGGAGCAAAGTACACAATTATTTAATTTCTAGAAGAAGAAGAAGAAGAAGTTTAAAATTTTCGTTGTTTTAAAATGAGAGGAAATTTCTCTATTTATAGACAATAAAATGTAGTGTGAACAAATGCTTATTGTGTCTTATCGGAAATGTCACAACCTTTCATAAAAGTCGCAACTTTTCATAAAAGTCGCAACTCTTCATAAAAGTAAAAAAATTTCATGAAACGGGAAGGCTAATTTTGAAAAAAATAAAATTAAAAGGGAATCTTGGTTTGTGGTGGAGCCACGTATGCGGGTCTAGGGTTCTCTTATATATATATATATATATATATATATATATGATGATGATGATGATGATGATCGAGATATCTTAATTCCTCGTGCTGTTTCAAATGTCTTGCTATTTTAGTTTAATTATTGTATTAGCATTTAATTTAATATTCCACATCAAATCATGAAATCTTAGGGATATTTAGGTGATTCCATACTTCGAATTCATATTCAAAATTTCTGATTAAAAATGAAGGCGTATTTTCTCAACTACAAAAATGGAGGGGATATTAGCTAACCCTATATGCTTAACTTCAATATATCGATTGTTAGAGGTATTTACCCTAAAAATATAATGAGGTTTCTACCAATTCAACTACTTTTGGTTTCTATTACTTTTGCTATATATTAGTTAGAAAACTTAAATCAATTACTTTTGCCCAAGGGAATTAGACTATTATAGTAAAAAGAACAAAGTACATCTTATCATGTTATAGCACATTTAACGTATTTTTCGAAGTTACTAATCCAACTTATTATACATAATAAATAGCTACTTTTAATTGACCTAATAGTATAGAAAGTATTTTAATACTATTAGGGATCATCTGGTTTCAAAACAAAGTTATCCTATGGTTAATGCCTAAACTCTCATATACAATATAAACTGGTTTAGCCAATACTAACGACAAGACGATGAATAAATATATAATTTCAAAAGTTAATACAACAACAAAAAAAAAAAATCTAGTGTAATCTCACAAGTAGTTTGTGGAGTATAAGATGTACACAGATCTTATCCTCCTACCTTTATAGGGTAGATAGACTGTTTCCACTAAATCCTCGGCTCAAAAGAGAATTATCTTTGGGCTTCTTCATACCGGGCCTACTCAGCTGAAACGGATTCTGGCCAATATTCAAGTCCTTGGGCCTAATACAACGATAGCCCAATTAGGGCATCCTTAACCCAACTATGTAGTTTTGTTTTTAGCATTTTAATCCTTAGTTTACTTGCTTAAATAAGCAATTCTTTGTACAATTTTATTCAGAGAAAGAGATACAGAAAATATCCCAAACTTGTTCTTCAAGATTTTCTGTGAAATCTTTGAGAAAATAATCTTGTTCGATTGGTTTATCATTTGTCTTTTTGTGAATGAATAACCTAGTAAATTGAACTAAGTAAACTCAAAAATTGGCGATATTATTTATTATATTCTAAATATGTAGTATACTATTAGTAACTCAATCTTTATATATTATTTTAAAGAATCTTGATGATTTTAAAAATAATATATGATTGAAAGTGAACAGATTCAGAATAAACAAACCAAGAAGTAAAATAAAGAAGAACTCTGCAAAGCAAAAAAAGAAAAAAGAGCACAAAAGATTATAGTTAAGAAGGCTTGATGGAGCAGAGACCACTAAACGAGGCATGACAAGGCATGTTAAATTTAGAGGATTAAGGTTAGTCTTTCCCTTTTTGTTCCACTATGTTTGTCATCCTGTAAATTTTGTGTATTTATTTTTTCATATTTTGAGTCCCTTAATAAAAACTTTATTTTCACCACATATCATGTGATACAACACTCAAATAGTTACAATCACATCTATATCTAAATTATAGATTTATAGCCTCTTATGATCATTGTAAATTGGTTTATGTGAATCAAAGTGACTTGCAAAGCGACCATATAAAATTTATGAGAAGCATTGAAGATCAAGTACAAAGAGCACCACCCAAGAGTGAGGGTGCAGGGCAAGTCTGAGTAGTAAGAAGAAAATGATACAATGCAATGCCAAGTGTAGTAATGCATATCTGATCTAGCGATACACAATTGTTGTCTCTTAGTCTGGGACTCATGGGGAACATATATATCCATGCATTCATCGCGACGTATGATACGACTCTCGATAATAGAATTCGTCGTGGCATACGACACGTTCTTCAAATCATAATATCGGTGCGGCGCGCTACACGTCCCTCGAATTGGTACATCCTTTTTAATTTCTTATTCTTGCTTACTTCATATAACACTTGTCACAATCATGTCTCAGAACCAATGCAAATGAACTGTTCACACAAATAATGAGGAAATGACTATTTCCATATCAATGCACAATTCACAACAACACAATCGTGATACAACATCAACAATGAATCAATGAACCTTTAAATCATTCAACACATCACACATCAATATATAATCAAGTTGTCTTTTATTATCCCATTTTTAGCATTAGGATCAATTAGTATGAACAAGTCAACCCATCACCAAGTCTCATTACTTCCTAACAAATATCACAAAGAAATACACAATTCAATATCGGCTACAACCAGAAGTAAATCTGAACCAACCACTACACACTCGAAATTCCCAAACCAACTTTAGCGATTGATCAGAAATGACTTGCGGCCATGCTCGGGAGGGGTAAATCGATAATTTTACAAAAAATTCCAAAAATGACCTTAAACACAATTCTCATGTTAATTGACACATAGAACACATGTGTCTACTTGTGCATACCCAGAATTGGAAACATAAATGTCAGTTGAAGCGAAGTGCAGTGACACATTATTTATTATATCTATCTTTTATTCTCTATTATCGATGTAGATAAATGAATTTTGATTGTCATAAATAAATAAAAATTAAATTAAAATATAAAATTTATTTACAATATAAATAAATAATCTTTTAAGTTTTTATGAAATATATCTTTAATTTTATTAATTATTTTTTAATTAATGCATCTGTTGACACCCAATTTTGGACCTCTACAATATGTATTAATCATCGAGCTTCTTCAATTTCAAACGATTTAAAATAATTAGTTTTATTAAAAATCAAATATATTTCTAGTTATTTTCAAATAATTCTAGCCATTTTATAATTTCTAAATAATAAAAAAATACTTTTATATAATTAGTATATTTTATGAATATTCGAAAGTCATCTCAAAAAGATTTTGTTTTGTTTAACTATTTTATCAAATTAGTTTAGTTAAGTTACAATTATATTTTTGAAATATTCTAGTTTATAAGTAAGTTAATTATTTTATTTTGTTAAAATTAAGAAGCTCATTGATTAATTAATATTAATTTGTCTTATTTATTTATTTTTAGCCGAATTCACCAATTAAATTCAATATGGCTAATTTATTAATTCTAATTGGCTATAGGTGCAATCTTTTAGGCCAATTTGTCAATTCAAAATATAACCCCCTTCCTCACCTTTAACCCATTTGAGATCAAGCTTTGGACCCTTTTCCTTACAATTTTTGGCCCAATTCTTCAACAATAACCCAGACCATTCCTTTTTACAGCAACAATACATTCAACATACCCAATACCCAACAATACAATACACAGCGTACAACAACAGCAACCTGACCCTGTGCGTCTCCTTCTTCACGCGACCCAGAAAATCCCAGCAAACCCGGCGAGAAATCAGTGTAACTAAGCAGATCCATCACACCAGCCGCGTCCCTTTTTTTCACAATTTCAGAATTTCTCATCCCTTCCACTGTTGAATGAAAAAAAAAAAAGACAAAACAAAGAATTCGAATTTCAAATTCAAATTTTCAATCCATTTCCCCCCCCTAAATCTGCCCAATCTTCCCTATAAATAGCCATTTACACTCAAGTGTTAAAGGGGTTTTTTTTTTCTTCTTCGGAGATTGGATTTTATAGTGTAATAGTGTTCTGTAATTAGAGTTCCTGGGGTTGCTATTTTGGAACTCGGAATTCCTCGTGTGGTGGTCGAATAGCTCATTCAAGCTCGTCTTATCTCAGTTCGTTGCTCCAAAGAAGGTGACTTCCTCTCTTCTCCTATCTCATATTGGTCGATTTTACACTCAATGAATTATCTGTGTATTTGTTCTGTTTGAGTTCGGGTTAAATCTGGCCATATGTAAAATAGGGTAGAAGTGGCCATGAACATGTTTTCGTTTTGAACTTCCAGTCACTGATGCATTTTCTTATATATATTATTGATGACTTTGTTATATTAATGCTATATATAATTATTCATTGTCTTTTGTGTCTTATGTATGCTACTCCGTATTCATGAAGGCATTCCATTCATGTTATATGTCTATATCTATTTGGAAAGGGTCCTAACCTACATATTAATTTAAATCTTCTAGACATGTTGTCTCCTTTAAAGTTATGTTTCCTAT
>JAJOOR010016063.1:0-17669 GCA_036250505.1 Solanum acaule | reverse complement strand
CTCGCTCACTCGCCTCTCTCACTTTATACAAAAATGCAAATGTATAAAATGCGTTTGTGTTTGTATAAAGCGAGAGAAAATTGTATATATACATATATTTTCATTCCCCTCTCTCCCCTCTCCCAGATCTCGCTCGCCACTCTCCCAGATCTTGCTCGCTCACTTGCCTCTCTCACTTTATACAAAAACGCAAATGTATAAATTGCGTTTCTGTTTGTATAAAGTGAGAGAAAATTGTATATACACATGCAAATACATATATCTTTGTCCTATACACTTATAATTATACAATACAAATATTTCTCTGCCCAGTTTTCTTTTGTCTTTCTCTCTTTCTCGTTTTATACATACACATATTATACATTTTTGTTTGTATACAACTGCTTTCTTTTGTATATGTATAGCAAATTATACAATTGCCTTCTTTGTATATGTATAGCGAATTATACAACTGTTTTTTTTGTATATGTATAGCGAATTATACATATATATGTTTGCTATGGAGCGCAATTATGCAAACTTTGCTATAGCATACAAATATGACTTTTGTGTTTGCTATATGTGAAAGTTGCTCTGTATTAATTCCTTGATATAAGCCCACTGCCATGCACTTCAATAGTAAAGCTAGCACGCTTTAAAAAATGAAAAAAAAAAGTGAAAAAAAATCTTAAATTATGCGAAATTGAAAAAAATAAGTTCTTTATTAATATTTTTCATGAGAAAAGTATACAATTATCGTTATTTTTTTTCTCATCTGGTGTTTAGAGTCCACACTGAAATCTTGACTAAATTCGAATCGCGCATTGCAAAGCCCATTTGAAACACATAATTTTCTCTATATTCAAAGCTCAAATCTAACGTTGTCGTTATTAATATATTATTTTAGCTCTATAGTAATTTCCCATTTATTTGATTAATTCCATCTTGGACTTATGTATAACTAAAAGAGTAGCTTATACGATACTAAACCAATTAAATATTTTTTAAATACTAAACCATAAAAATCTGTCGGAAAAACAAAAGATTTTTGGTTGGCATAACAAGAAAACAACAAAAGCCAAATATTCAAAAAGTGAAAGTCATTTTAATTAATTTGTTCCAAAAATGAAATTAGGTGAAGATTTAGGACGTTTGCTGTACCAACTTTACTTCTAACCAGTTTCTTCCTTATAGTCAACTCACTTTCATCACCCTCTTAAAAAAAAAACATTTTACAATATTCAATCTATTAATTAATTTTATTAATAAATATAATACGACTATGAAATATGTTTTTTTTTTGTTCAGTATGTTGGTGTCATTTTCTACTCTAGTTTAATTTCCTAGATTTGTTACCTTGCGTGTTAACATTAACTTACTATAATGGTATACACGTGTATTATACACCATATCTCATGGCTAACTGTTACTTACTCCCCTTTTTTTCTGTCCGAGTTTTTTGCTCTCTACTACTAATTATTTTTCATGTTTTTGAGAGTGATTATTTATAGTTTTGGAATTATTTCTTTTTTTTTAAGACGTGATGGACCATGTGAATAGGAGTAAGGGGACAAAGAACAGAATATGAGACCTTAGGTTAAAAATCATATTATAACTAGTATAGTTTGATAAGATATATAAAAATAGTATTTTCATCGTTTTAATTTATATGAGTTAGTTTGACTTGACACAGATTTTAAAAAACAAAGAATTTTTTTGAAAATGGTGGTCTAAAATGAATTATAGATATATGTGTGGCCGGCCAGAAATCATTTTATTAATGGTAAACTGAGCATTTTAAAGCTAAATTAGAGTACAAAAATATAGAAATATGTCATTTTTTTAGGCTGTTTAAAAAGGAAAGTAGGTCATATAAAATGGGACAAGGAAAATATTAAATAAGATGTATTAATAATATTATCATTAATAATGTTAAGATTAATCCTATTGACATTTTTTTGTATTGATTACCTTAGTGAGAAACTATAAAAATGCTTGGGAATTGGGATATGTTACATCTTGTTAGCATGTCGATATTACGAAGAACTACTTATCGTAATATAAGCCTCAAATATGGCTAAAATATTATAAATAAAAAGATATAGGAGGCTACACAAGTGAACTCGATGTAGAAAATTAAACCATCAAGACTTATCATTTAGTGTTATTGGACAAAAATTCTTAGTCGGGATTTTAATATATCAGCAATAATTTTTCTATTTTATAAAGATGGGAATAAGATATATACTCCCTCTTTATCATATTTATTTGTGATATTATATTGAATGCGTTATTGTTATTGTCGTATAAAAAAACAAGGAGCACGCATTACGCACAGTCTAATTCTTATTGTATAGTTAATAAAAGTTGACTAATTACCTTTGACTAAGTTAGAGATTTTTCTCAAGTTTCGTAAATTAAAAGGTAAGGTGAATTATACAAGTAAACTTCATTTAACAAGTTAAGCCTAAGAGTGTGCACTCACTCAATTGAATTAAAAAAGAAAAAGAAAATCTGGAATAAAACAAAAGTGAAAAGTTAGTGAAAATAATAATAATTTTGACTAAAGTAATTTCAAGTCATGTAAGCAAATGACGCAGTAGAATCTCTTTTTATTATTTATTCGTTGCATGGCTACGTCTTTTTTGACTAGCAGAAACAACCTGGTCCTATTATCTATTAGTAGAAAATTTGGTAAAAAAAAATCAACTTTTTTTAAAGAGATATTATCACTAAAATCAACTTTCTTTTAAAGAGATATTATAGATATTGAAATTTTCTGTGACTCTACAAGACGTGTTTAATTTGAATTGGAACTCTAGAAGTGTGTTCAGTTTCAATTAGAATTCTTGGAGACTACGCAACCCTAAAGTCTAAACCCTAGTTTATGCCTATATAAAGGGTACTAAATTCTCTTAAAAGGCATCTCAAATAGGCGGAATGACCTGGGAGACCCTTGTACTTGGCCCTGTTTGTCAGTTGGACCTTCCTACTCACTATTTTGTCAACTAAACCCTTAAACCCATTGAAACATGACATTTTAAACCCTTATATGTATGACTCATTGGTGCGTGTAATACAACTAAATACACATTAATTTCCACGTCATTAATAAATGCCACACAGAAAATTATATGTTAGAAGTCTAAAAGACCCTATTCCACTTCAGCTCTTTCTTGAAACAAGAGAGGATCTTGTTGAAACAAGAAGTCTAAAAGACCCTATTCCACTCAATTTGCTTTTTAAATATTTTTTTCATGATTTTTATTAATTCTATTTTCTTATTCATTGTTTTTAGATCTGGATCTGTATGTTAGTGCAATAGTTAGTTTTAAGGGAGTGTAAAAAAATTTACTTTTTGTTTAGTGTAATCGGTATTATGGAAATCACTCAATCGCCTTCAATTCTTGCATATGTTAGATTTTAGAATTTAACAATTTTGTAGTAATTATCGTGTGATCTTTAATTTTGGAGAGTTTTTCTTTTTTGAGTGTTTGATGAAATTGAAAAATAAATTCTTTTCGGGATGTAGTGAGATCGGAGATTTTATTTTTATTTTTTTAGGGTGTTTAATGAAATTAGAAAAAACTTAAATCCTTTTTTGTGTGTTTAATGAAAATGGAGAATGATAAATTTTTGTTTAGCTGTTTGATGAAATTGCAAAAAACATTATTTTTCTTTTCTTTTCTTGGTGTTTGATGGAATTGAAGATATATATATGAAAGAACACTGAAATTACGGGCTTAATCAGAAGATTAAGTAGAAGAAGAAGGTTTTGTGGAGGGAGATTATTGGAGAAGAAAAATCGGGTGGAAGTTTATAAGGAAATCAAAATTTGATCAACAATGGTGTTGAAATCATTGGGGAAGAAGATGATTGTTATAAAGGTCAAAAGTGGCTGTCATTGTCTTTTCAAAAACCCCTCACGCGCCCAAAATATGTGCATCACACGCACTTTGGACAAAAATGCCACATAGGATGACAAGTCAAAAAATGGGTTTAAAATGTTGCGTTTCAACGAGTTTAAGGGTCTAGTTGATAAAGTGGTGAGTAGGAGGGGTCCAACTGACAAACGGAGTCAAGTACAAGGGTCTCCCAGGTCATTCCACCTCTCAAATATCCCATAAACTTTTGGGATATTTTTTAAAGATCAAGATCTCGAATATTCCACAAAAATCATGGAATATTCATATAGAGGTCAAATCGATCATCCTAGTTCGAGAAATACGTCACTAACGGCCCTTGAATCATGGATAAATCTTAGGAGAGTAGAATTAATGGAGGAATAGAATTGTACCCGCATATTTATCAATAAAGTTGTTTCTTCTTATTTTATTGTGATTACAATTTATTTTTCTGTCACTTTAAAATTTGTTGCAAACAAATTGGCACGGGGACCAAATCTGCCCTTTATCTTTTCTCTCATAAATCAAAACTGAAAATTTGAAGCTGCAAAGGTGGAAGAATGAGTACTTCAAGCCTCGTCTTTGAGTTTCATCGAGTCTACACTCCGACAAGCCTTGAAGCAGGGGGCATTTGTAGACATTGAAAATTTGTGGGACTCTACAAGACGTGTTCAATTCGAATTGGGACTCTAGAAGTGTGTTCAGTTTCAATTAGAATTCTCAACCCTAAACCTATATAAATGATACAATAAATTCCCTTAAAAGACATCTCAAATTTCCCATAAACAAAAAAAAATAAAATTCCATAAACTCTGGGGTATTTTTTAAAGATCAAGATCTCGAATATTCCACAAAAGTCATGGAATATTCATATAGATGTCAAATCTAAATCATCCTAGTTCGAGAAATTCGCCAATAACGGCCATGGAATCATGGATAACTTAGGAGAGTAGAATCACAAGGGAGGAACAAAATTATACCCTCATATTTATCAATAAAGTTATTTCTTCTTATTTTATTGTGATTACAATTTATTTTTTCGTCTCTTTAAACCTTGTTGGAAACATATATTATTCATGCAAGCAAGCAATTTTAGTCGGGGATACAAGAAACTAGAAAGTATGTTTGTTTGAAAATCAATATTTTTTGGTTGTATTTGGATTTGAAAAATACTTTAAAACCTATTTTCACTTTTTGATCATTGTATATATAAATTTATTTATATTCCAAATTTTACTCTATTTTTTGTTTTTGTTTTTTATAAAACTATTCTACATTAGAAATTTCCTCTCAAGAAAATGTATCAAAAATATAAGTTAAAGTCGTCTAAAGAAATTAAAAACAAGAAAATAGAAATCTACCCCATTTAGGGATAGGGTAATGTAACTTCATTTACGTCGGTTTAAATAAAGAGAATTAATAAGATAAATCTACTATTACTACATACAACCCTCAGTTTCAATTTATTTATCTTACTTTCCTTTTGAATCCATTTAAAAAAGAATATATATATATAAATACTTTTTTTTTTGCAACACTTTAGTTTCAACTTTCAAACATGTTTAATACCACAAAATTAAATGATATTTTAATATATTTTACGTATGTTTAGTTTAAAGTCATAAAATTTAAAAATTTCCTTTCTTACTTTCTTAAATTCCATACCAAGTCATAAGTAGACGAAAAAACTAAAAGAAGAGTATAACAATATCATCCATGGTCGGCAGGTCCTCTACATCTTATTTAGAATTATGACCAAGTAAATTTGTAACTTAAAAGATTAATGTTTAAAACAAATAAACTTAAAAGGTTCCTTCTCCACTTATTATAGTCGATTATTTATGAAGATAACTGTCAAAATCAAAATTTGTTAATTGGATTAAAGTACAAGAAACTAGACTGCTCAATTGTATAAATACTAAACATGTCTAATTTGGTAGCATCAAATAGAAGAAACCAAAAGGAAAACAAATAAATTCTTCCACAAATTAAATTAAAATGGGAAGGTCTCCATGTTGTGATGAAAATGGGCTCAAAAAAGGACCTTGGACTCCTGAAGAAGATCAAATACTAGTTGATTATATTGACAAACATGGTCATGGAAGTTGGAGAGCCCTTCCTAAGCTTGCAGGTATTATAATAATTCCAACAACAAAAAAATAAATTTTTTTATCACTTCATATCACTACTAAAAACACTGGAATTAGCTACGAACATCATTGTTGGTCCATCAATGTTTTGCTCGTAACTAATGAAAATTTGTCGTTAAGTGGGATTAACAACAACCTAGCTCTTTTTGGCATGAGCAAAAGTAGCTAGCTAGGGGCGTAAGGGGTTTATCTGAATCTTCAGAAATTACACTATATGTAGAATGTTAAAATTATGATTTATGTATATATAATAGATGTTGAATTTTCTTGACTTCTGAATACGATAGGTATGCTCTTGGTTTATAACATAGATGATTATTGTTTCAACAATACTAACATTTGTTGTTTTTAAATGCTATAAAGGACTTAATAGGTGTGGGAAGAGCTGCAGATTAAGATGGACTAATTATTTGAGGCCTGATATCAAGAGAGGCAAATTCTCTGATGAAGAAGAACAAACAATTCTTCATCTCCATTCCATCCTTGGAAACAAGTAATTAATTACCTCAATATAACTTACATTTTTCATGAGAATTATAATGTTGTGTTCATTTCGTATCACAAACAATTCATGTCCGAGATTTATACGTCAGTAGAAAATATAGACAACTTTGGTATATTTCTAATCGTATTATATATAATATTAAGTAAAAAATAAGCTTAAATAATATGGAGTGACTAATGGATAATGATGATTCATACGGTTGACCTCGATTTTGCTAGAGATTTATGCACAATTATTGTTGTTGTTGTTGTTTAATTTTTTTGTTTGTGAAAATTCATATGGATGATATCTTTTGATATTATGGTTGTAGATGGTCCGCGATCGCGACACATTTACCAGGAAGAACAGACAATGAGATCAAGAATTTCTGGAACACGCATTTAAAGAAGAAGCTAATTCAAATGGGATATGATCCAATGACACACAGGCCAAGAACTGATTTATTTGCAAACTTGCCCAATATAATAGCTTTGACAAATTTACTTCAACATCATCCACTTGAAGATCATGCTGTGAGATTACAAGTAGAAGCTGCCCAATTAGCTAAAATTCAATATTTACAATTTCTATTCCAATCTTCAAATAATTATAATCCAACACCACCTACACCCTTATCAAACACTCAACATTACAATAATAATAATAATAATAATAATAATAACAATAATAATAATAATAATATTAATCTTGGAGATTTAGGGGCATTTAATTTGACAAATTTTGTTAAAGAAAATAGTACCCCTTCTTTATATTTATCCAATCTTGAAAATCGAACACTTTTCTCCAATGAAAATAACTCTTGCTCTCAACTACTCCACAATAATCAAGATAATACACAACAAGTCCCTTTCAATTTCCAAACACATTTGAATAATAATATTAATGAAATTAGTGACGATATTAATTGTCACAATTTTAATTTTGATCAAGAAAATAATTCAATTAGTTCCCCATTAAATATTACTAATATTCTTCCTTCTCCACATTCTTCAAGTCATTTGCCACCTTTGGCTGAAATTTCAATTAGCAATAATCAAGGAGATTCCAGCAGTAATTCAACTAACAATGGTGCTGATCAAGGGAGTTCTTCATATTGGCCAGAGTTATTTTTTGAAGAACATTTCATGCATGACATTTCTTGATATTTGCGCGGGTTGGGAAAAAAGTTGAAGTTTTTTTTTGTATCTTAATATGATTGGTACGTTGTTGATGAATGATATGGACAGTGAGGATTATTATTCAGGCGACTCAATTTGCTTGGAATTGAGACGTAATTGTTGTAAATATGGTATTGATTGTTCAGAGGGTACACATATGTTCACATTACGATTCTTGTTTTTTTTTTATCCTTGTTGGATGTGTTATAATGTAAAATATTCCTCATTGTTATAATGCAAATATTCCTTGTTGTTCTGATTTTATGAGTTCAAATTTTATGTGTTAAGATTTCAGTAGAATTTTAAAAATATATTTATACGACATGTCAAAAATTATGAATTCAGATGAATTTGTGATAGAAAGTTATATCGTCCCTTAATATATTCTCTCCATGTGAACTATAGTAACCTGAAATTTCCTAATAAAATACACTTGCTACTTCCTTCCAAATACTTTTTACGATTTTCTTTTTCCTTCTTTTATCGATTAACATTTTATGCACTAATTAATGACATAAAAAAAAATACTTATTGATTTCACTCAGATCATGATGATTTATAATTTTATATCAATTATTGTAATCTACAGGTACAATATTTGTGTAACAATTGACAAGAACTTATTGGTTACTTGATAAAAGAACATGTAACGACATAGCTATATTGGTCATATATAAACAACATTACGCTATCAATGTATATCGATCAAAACATTCAAGAACTCCTTAATTAATTTATGTTGTCGGGCAACACATTACATTAGCAGATTTAATTTTTATAAAATATTTGATTGTGAACTCAGTTATCATTACAAATAAATTTAAAATTATTATAGAAACAGATCGGTCTTTGACCATAGCTTTAATTTTTGATGGTCTATGATTAATTAACACATCAATATATTAGATGATTGGAAATTAATACTAATCTAATGAGTACACAAATAAAGCATTTATTTAATTTCTTGTTGTTGCCACTTATATATGATCATTACTATAATTTCTAGATGTTCGTGACCAACTGCATGTAACATCATGACCAGGGGCTGCTTCATTTAATTAATTATATGCCTTTTTAAAATAAATAAAAGGGCTTAATTAAATGACATAAGAACTTTGAAAAAAATCTAACTTATAGGGTAGGATTAGGTGGTTTGAAAACCTTCTTAATTTCTTCTCCACCCACAAGGAACCATAAGGTTAAGCTAAGAACGAAAGAAAAAACCTAACGCTATCTAAATTTTGTACCTTTGCTTTGACAACATACGAGTCTACGATACTAAAACAAAAATAACTTTTAACAACAATATATATGTATATTAATAATTGACATTAGAACTAAAGTTGATATAGGCTTTAACAACATTTACAGAGTGCTTAAATATAATTGTCATTAGTAATTGCTTTTGAAAAACATACTTAAGCTTAATTGCCGCTATAAATTATTTTTGGTATACTGTGACTCCACAATTAGTACTTGACATTAATCAAAGTTACTACCTCCGTCCACTTTAATTTTAATTGTTATGGTTTCCTTTTTTAGAGTCAAACAATAAGTACTTTGACTAATATTTTACAATATTCTTTTTCATTATATTGAAATGCAAAAAGTTGCAATTTATAATACTTTTCGTATAGTTTTTGAATATCTAAATTTTTTGTTTAAAATATCGAAATAATGTAATTTAATTTCACTTTAAAAATTAGTCAAATTAACTTTTAAAAAATGCAACATAACAATTAAAAGTGGACGGATGGATGAAGCATTAAATATCTTATTCTTGAACTAAACCACACACAAATGGAAAAACAAACTTTATTTTTATAATTTTTTAAAAAAAAAACAAGAAAGAGTATTGAGATACCATGGGAATATGGACAAGTGTGTGAAAAAAAGTCTTCGTAGTAAATTGAGACTTTTTTTTCTCATATTGTGTGAATTTAAAGTCTTTAACAGTCAATTTCTTCGTAGAAAAGAAACACCCTTTCCTAGCTACTTGATAGGAGATTTATAACATTTGACTTTTTTTCCTTTGGTATCTCATTTGGTGTTCGAATTTTACATTGTGATCCAACTTAATGTTCAGAATTCGAGTCATCGAGACGTCAACATTGAAAGCGTAAAATGTTTCCTACGAAACGCAACTTCATATACAAGAATCCGACCTCTAGTTAAAAGTGGAGGAGCACTTACCATTCTATCATAACACTAACTATTACACATACACAATCTATTACAAATTAATTTTAATATTGGGTATGTTTTACGGTCGTTAATTAATTAACTTATTTGCTCAAATTATGTATACTTGTCTGGCCAAGATTAATAAACTATCACTTTCATTAGAAGGGATTTTAATCTAGACGTAATTATTATTATAATACAGAAAATAAAAATAAAATAATTTGGAAAGTGAGTGTGATTGATGTAATGCATTAAACAATTGTTATGATTTTTCCGTGAAGTTCTAGAGTATTTTTATTAGGCTTAACCCGTGCATCACCTAACAATTTGGTTCTTCTATTTCTCCAAATTAAGCATCCTAAGTTCCTCGATCGAAAAATTAACCCATAAAAATATGAGTCATTCAATTCATCTGAGTCTTAAAATTGGTTAATAAGTGTAACATAAAGAAAATTTTTAAAAAATAGGGTTCTTAATTTAAGGTTTAATGTTTTTTTATAATGTGAAATTGTAAACTCGAAGTAATTGTTAAGTGTGAATTGAATGCTAAAAGGTAAAGGCAAACCAGTGAGTTACTGATATTAATACTTCATCCGTCCCATATTAGTTACTCATTTTTCTAAAAATAGTCGTCTCATATTAGTTGTCCACCTTACTAAATCAAGAAAACATTAATAATTTTTTTTCTATACTCTTGCAATTAATTCTTTTTGAAAGTATTCACATTTGTTTGTAAAATTTCCAAGAAGTTTTTTAAGGGGTGAATTAATAAAATCTTCTTATTTATGATTTCTTAATACTACGCGTGTGAAAAAGAAAATGATCAACTAATATAGGACGGAGGGAGTATTTATGTAGAGGTAAAAGTAGTAAATCACTACAGTCTTAATGGATTATCGGTTTACCCAGTAACTCAATATTAAAAAACTAAAATTGAATCGATAACTCGGTAAATATTTTTTTTTTATCAAAACCATTTAAAACATGTTATTCCAATAGCAATAAACCAATAGCATTTTTTTCGATTCGGTTTATCGGTTGGTTAAATTTTTGCACACCCCTATTTAAACATGTCACGTGGACAACTGAAACTAAAGTGCTGGAAAAAAACAAAGAATTCATTTTTTTAAAACAGATTTAAAAAAGAAAATAGTCATTCTTTTTTAACGAGTAACTATTGCTATTTCTCAACGTGTCAAAGACAAATCACAAATGGGCCAAGCCCACATGCCAAGAACCATTTTTTGCTTATCTTCTTATCTCGTATGTTTGCACAATGTAACAATAATGGAATTGTAAATAACACAATTTAAATACTGCTGCTAATGAAGAAAATAACTATGCATTTATGAACATTTTTTTTAAAAAATATTTGTCTTTTTTTATTCTACGTGTGGACCTTCCCTGGGATATTGACAAGAGTGTGCTGAATTATTTGTCCTTTTTTTGTGTTAAACTTTTAAAAAAACATTTTAGGGTATCCAGAAATATAATTAAGCTAAAATATACTATCTGATAATAAGTACTAATACTGGCTAAGCTAAATTAGAGAAAAACTCTAGAAGACATGTGGATATGCCAAAATTAGGAGTAGTTGGTTTGTTGTCTTCCATCGTCTCATCCATCAATAATATGGTTAGGCTTATGTCCCTCAATGAGTAAAAACGTGATAAAATTAATTAATGAATATATAACTTGATCAATCTTCAAACGGAATCATATTTTCACGATGGATTGACTTGGGGCATCTCATTATCTCAAGTCAAGCTGATAAAAATTGGATTAAATTGAGTTAATATGTAATTCAAAGTCACTCAATGACTAGAAAACTTATTCAAATAATTTTAAGATATACTTAAATTTTATGGTTTAATATAGTCATAACAAATAAATAAAATATTAATTTTATTTGGTAATTAAACAGATGGTAAGAAAACAAACAAATAAGTTAAAAACTTGATTAGAGTATAGAGAATTTAGTTACGATTTATTATTTAGTTCATCTCAATTAAACAATGTTTGGCCAGATAATTTGCTCATTTATTGATTAAAAATAACACCAATAGCCACTTTTTGGTTATGTATTTTAAAAAATTATTATTATCATAGAGTTTTAAATTCTATATGGAAAATTTGTAGAATTTAAAAGTAGGTGACATGTGATTAATTTTCATTTACAAGATTTAGAAAGTGATTGTTTGGGAATTTCATCCTCTATTGTTTCATTCTATTTTGACACGTTCAAATTTAATTTATTTTTCTATTTAAAAACCTCAAATTTCATTGCTATATGCCTATACGCATATAGGTGGCAATAAGCGGATTGAGCTAAATTTAAGCAATCATAATAGATTGAGTTAAAACGTTATTAAGATTGAAATGGACTAAAATGTGGATGGAAGCCCAACTCATGTAGATATTGTTAATTCAGTTTTTAATTGCTTTATTTGTTTTTTTTATCTAATTTTTAGTACCTGATAAAAACATTATTTTATTTTTACTATAACTATATATTATGTATCAAATAAAAAAACGACTTCTTTAAAGCATTTTGATAAAACTTTTCATTGAACAATTTGGACTAAATATCGACCCAAATAAGTTAAAGTTATATATAATACATAAACATATTAATAATTGACCCAAAAATTCAAACAAATTGGAGGCGAACTCAGGATTTGAAAACTTTGGGTGCACCAATATTACTTTAGCTCATAAAAAAGGTGAAATAAACACTCTAATTGGATTCAAACCTAGGTCTCGCAGGTGGATCCTCTAGCTTATACCTGTAGCATAATGACATTTCTATGTTTTTCATGGTGTACTGTTAATTATATCATAATTTCTGTCAGTTTCTCAAGATATATACGCCTCTCTAGCCACTGCCTACGTTATGCAATTTCCTTTTTCTTTGTGGGGGAGGAGTTCCGATTTGCAACTTGGTATGCTGTCCTAATCCTAATGGATTCTAAAATTTTATTGTTAAAACATCACATGATATGAAATTTATAATAAAATAATAAGTTATATTTTAGAGTAGTTCGATGAACAAAATATTCCGTATTAGTAGGATTTTTGTTGAAGGATCGCATCTCAAAAAATGTGATGTAAACAATAGTTTGATATAGACAGTTTATCTTTATACAAATATTGATGATTGTTTTCACGGTTTAAAGTTCAAACTCATAAATATAGATCACATAGATACACTTTGCTATTGCTAGCTTCGAGGCTCGCCTTCCAATAATGCATCTTTCCATTTTTAATTAAGATTTACTTCCAAAATTTTACCCTAATCCATGTCCTTGTTTCTCCTATAATTGACAACTTGACATGATATTCAATTAAAACTTTGTCCATACTTATCTATGTACGTAATATGCTCAATACTTTTATTTTGCTGGTATTAATTACCATAATTGTTGATTTATTGTACTAATAATCTTTATAAAATTATGTATTTGAAAATTTAATATGTAATTGCAAGTATTTATTTATAAAAAAAATAAAATATATATATATATATATAATTTATTAATGTGATACAGCATATTTTGTTATCTTATTTAAGAATTATATACTCATTAATAAGATTATATACGAACTAAGAAAATTTAATAATTTCTCATATAAAAAATATTTATTTAAACAAATTTAAACCTCAAATCAATTTCTACGTCTCGAACTACATAGCCTATATAGCCGCCAGCCGTGGAACCATCTCTTTTTACTTGAGGCATCTTAACTTTGTTTCTTTTTTGTTTGCCAAACAAATTTATACAACTTTTTTTCGTTGTTCAACAATTCGTATAAAGGTGTTGTTGTACCAATCTTTACTAAATCGAATTATAAAAGTGGTCCATATATATTACTTCCTTTTGTCTTTCAATATTTTGTATTCTTTTTTCCACAAATTAAAAATATACACAACAATATATAGAGAAGATCCACAAAAGATTTGTGCAAAGTTACTTTCAAAGGTAACATTCAATTATAATTATATGCATGTTCCCATTAGAAGTAATACTAAGTTATTCATTTTTGCAAAATTTGGACATACCATGCTCGTTTGTTTGTATCTGACGAGGTTTAAAATTGAATGATTCAGATCTTAAGCGTTAAATTCATTTGCTGATATATGTTATGATTTAAATTTGAATAAATCTTAAGTATTGTGATCTTAAACAAAAATAAGTAACAATCATGGTCATTCTCGCCAACCACCTCCATCAATCACTTATATCATCACAATAATCACTGATAACTAACATTGTTATCTACTATTAGTGGCAACCACTTACACATTTATCACCTCCATCATTACAATTATATTCATTGTCACCACTACAATCATCTCACAACTACGGTCAACTATCTCACTAACAATCAACACCATCATCACAATTAGAACCACCGCTAACTATCACCAGCATTCTTCCTTCTTCGTCACTCACCGGCATCAATTACTAACATCAACCAACTCTATAACAATTACTATCAACCGCTACTAATACGTCTGCAACACTAATAAACTCCAACATTATTACTATCATCATCACTACAATTACTAGCAACTAGCACCAATCACCATTACTATCACCAAAAACCATCTACCCCGAATCAGTAGTGAATGTAAATATTTTCTTTATATCAAATAATGATTTCACTAAACCAAATTTATATCTTTCTATTATTTACCTATTTAACTACTTTTTAATTATTTGAGTAAATATATTATTATTTTATATTTAGAAATAATAACTTATTCAGGGTTGAAAATAAATATAATTCTGATCGTTTAGTGTTTAAATAGTGTTAATCATTCCTGGGGTGAAGCCATATAGCATGAAAATGAGCCATTCAAACATAATTCAGTAAATTCAATTGAAATAATTTTAAAAAAATACTACTAGATTTGATCCAAACTTAATATGTTTATTGAAAAATTCACCGAGTACATTTATTAAATTTTAAATTCAAAATTCATAAAGTTCAAATCATAAATACATCTCGGTATTATTCAGTTTCTTTATTGTGAAAAATTCCATGAACATTTACCTACTCTCTTATGCCACAGTTTTTAATTATGAAAATGAGCTAGGGATCAAAAAGCTAATTTTGTGATCAAAAAGCTAATTTTGTGATCAAAATTCTACAGACTAATATGAGAAGTAGTTTAACAGTAAGCAGGAAAATGGTAAATTGTGTGTTACTAATTAACATGTACCAAATTGATTACTATTAAGTCCAAAGTTACGATATTATAATTTATACCCACAAGTGCCGATATGGTTCTCGCTCTAAGTAAGTAGTCACTCAGTGGATTTTATCATCGGAACGCAGTAATAAATGACTTATTTCAAGACCTAACACCCTCAAAGATCAGCTATTACTAACATAATTATAGACAATTTTCAGAAAAAAAGTTTTATTTTTTTTCAAAACAAAACTTGGTACAAAATTAAAGTTTCTTCTATTTTTTTCAACCAATAAAAACATATATATTTGCAATAGTATATAACACTACATGCATGGTGTGATTTTGGCAAATTAATGGTTGGAGTTTATTCATGATAATATATAAAACTTATATTTCAAATATAATTCATTTGAGGTAGAATCATATATATCATATATATATATATATAAAAAAGAGAACCTTAGACCTGCCTACGTGGCGCCACCACAAACAAGGATTTCCTTTTAATTTATTTATTTCCAAAATAAGTCTTATACTTTTATGAAAAATTGTGACTTTAGTTGAAAAGTTGTGACTTTTATATATGAAGAGTTACTACTTTTATGAAAGGTTGTAACATTTATGAAATGTTGTGACCTTTTCGAAGAGTTGTGACTTTTCCAAAGAGTTGTGACGTTTCCGGTAAGGCGTACAATAAGCATTTGCTCACACTACTCTTTTTGTCTATAAATAGAGGGGTTTCCTCTCATTTTAAAACAACAAAAAATCTGAACTTCTTCTTCTTCTTCTGCACAATTAAATATTTGATTTTGAACTTCTTCTTCTTCTTCTGCACAATTAAATATTTGATTTTGAACTTCTTCTTCTTCTTCTTCTTCTGCACAATTAAATATTTATATACTTTGCTCCTGTTGAGTGGCTCACTGACACTATTGTTTTTGTATCATTACACTGGTGAATAAAATTGTTTCATCCTGAGAGTATCTATTTCTTTAAACCTCGGGTACTAGAGGGGAATGATTTTCTTAAGGAGACATTGTGCATTCAGTGGGCTCGATTTTTCCTTTCTATTTCATTCTCTATTGTTATAGATCCTGGTATATTTTTTTTATTATCATTAATTTATGCTTATGATCTTAATTGTTGTTTTTGAGTCTATGTTTAAACTTTGTTGTTTATGTTTCGGTAAAGTTATTGTTATAAGTATTTGTTAGTACAGACTCTATGTAAATCCAACTACTGCAGATTCACAAATAACTTTTTACAGAATACATTTATTTAGAACATTCTCCAAATAAATCTTTTCTTCTCCAAGAGATCAAGCCTAAAAATTTATATGATTTTTTGTTGTTGTCATAATAATGTTAATATTAATAGGAGTAAAAAAAAATAGAAAGTCAAATAATCGAATTAAAACTAGCAATTAATTACAATTATATGATACACAATGATGATTATTCTCTCGCACCAAAGTACTTTTTTGAACTTTTTTCCCATTATCCCTTACTCCTCTTTCATCCTTTTCAAGGATCCTTAATGTTTTGTTTGTGCACAACTTCAATTACCAAAACACTATCATAACTATATTACATAAGAAATTTGGATTTTGAAAGATTGCATTTTAATTTTAAAACACATAATGACTACATATTACTTATTGATATATCATATGATTATGGAACCTTTCTCTTGATAAACACATTAGTTATATATATGTATATTTTTTAAATATTTAATATTTTGAAAGTATTTGATAGTGTTATACTAATGAAATTTGCAAAGAAGAAAATTGACAAAAATATTTATTTGACTCTCTAATTAAAGACACTATGTAACCATGCATATAGATGATAAAAATAAACTAACCATTGTAAAATTTCAAAAGCAAATTAATGAATCTGTAAAATGAAATTATGTAAATTAGGAGAAAATAGTGTTATGATTTGTATTTTGCCTTTTCTTTGAATAAAACAAATGGTAAACTATAATTGAATAACCTCTATACTCTTAAAAACAAATCATATACTATACTATATTATTAAAAGTGGGAAGCTTTTAACTTTAAAGTTGGATTACCATTTTACCCCTACTATAAGTTAAAATGCTATAAAATATTTAATTAGTCAAATATTAGAATTCTCAATAAGTTTTCTCTAATAAATATTTGTATTCATAACCGAATTTTTATGCAACCTATAATTACAATATTTAATATGTATATATATATATATATTAAATCAAACATTTAATTAAATATCCGATTAAAAAATATTATTTTGCGCACCTTAAGTAAAAGTTAAATAAAATTCAATTAATTAATTTTCAATTACATAAATTGAACGGGATTTGGAAGTGGAAAAGTGGTACTTTAATGCTCAGACAAACGTATCCAAGGAATTCACATAATACATGATTAATTGCTTTAAATTAACACATCATGTATTACTTTACCTAACTTTTACAATTCCTATAATTTGTCTTTTCATTTTCTTTAACTTGACTTATCAAATTCTAACACTTTTAAATTAGTAACCAATCTTTGTTAATATAACAATCAGTAGAATTTGAATAGTTCATTAAGTATTTAAG
>JAJOOR010016062.1:0-14829 GCA_036250505.1 Solanum acaule | reverse complement strand
GGGGTATTTTCCCATGTATCCAAATAAGTGAAATTAGTTATTTTCACATGTACTGATAGTGTAGTTTTTTTACTAGTAACATTTATTGTTAATTCTTGTTTGATACAATTTTATGTTTATATAATTGCTTCAAAATCATGTGATTAGATGTTCATAGTTTCAGTAATTTGTGACACCATTAAGATTAATTATATTGACCATGAACCATAATAAAAATGAAGATCGGATGCAGTTGGAATTGTTATTAATAGTAGGAAAAAAAGAGTTTGATAATATATCCTCAATTCTGTCATTTAGAGTTGATATATCGTTTGTTATAAAACTGACTCATATATATCCTTTTTAACTAACGAAAGTAAAAATTTTAATTTTAAATTTTAAAAAATTACATTGGGATATAGATGATCCTTCTAGCAAAGTTCACTTGTATGTTTTTTTTTATCATGAATTATTTTTTGACTTCTTTGATTATTATTATTTGAATTTGTTATCCCTTATTTCATTTTTTTTCTTTCATTCTTTAGTGTAAAAATATGAGAAATAAAAAGAAAGAAGTGTGAATGGAAAAAGAGAAAAACGTAAGAGAAAAGTTTAAAACTCATTTTTTTGCGATTATATTGTAATTTAGTTTTTGTAACTATTTGTAAAATAATAAATTGAGGCATCGATAATAAATTTTACAAGAAAATTAGTGAAAAAAGTAAATTTGACCATTAAAATAATAAATTCAAATTAACGTTGAATTAAAAAATTCAAAAAGGAAATACTTGTGAGAAGAATTATATATACCCTTACAATGATTTAATTTTTTTTTAATAAAAAATAAATTTAAATTATTTCACTTTTCATATATATAAGTCACTTTTATAACGAAGATATATCAGCTCTCAACTAAAGTGATATTAAACGACAATGGATTTAGAGGAGTGAGGGGATTTACAAGTTGACAGATCAAGCTATTGTTATTGCAGTAAATATGCTGGAATTTGGCAATAAATATTAAACACTAATCCCACTTTTACTTTACTTAGGGCTAATTTTGACACATATTAAACACTAAAACAATTATATTTAATTTTTAAAAAAAATATATATATATAATTATAGATAATTAAATTAGCAACATGAGTTAATTGTTGATTTAGGTAGCGCAAATTCTATTCCAAGAGGAAGAAGGAATCGTTAAAGAATTTGGTTTTACGGCAAAACGTGTGGGTGAAGTTACAAGAAATTAAATAAACAACTGATAATTATCAAATAATCAAATCCTAAATTTTAGTCATAAATAAATAATAAACAAACATACAAATAATTGCTTGACTAACTTTCTTCAAAATAAAAATAAAAGATTTTAATCTAAAAACATTGAATGTGTTAGTCTTAGTGACAAGAACGTTTCAAATAATTTCATCGTCATTATCTTAATATTTTAAAGCTTAAGTTTTGAAAAAGTTTTTGTACGCGTTTTCTGAAGCATTTATTTAATTAACCACATAAAATATATATGTTTATTTTTTTTATTCATGCACATCAATCTCACTTGAAACAAGTCTGAAGTTTTACGACTTATTGATAAGTAATGCGTTTTTTAAAGAAGATATATTATAACTGATTAAATTGTCTGTATAACGAGCGTTTGAAATTAAAAACACACGTTAACTTTTTAAAATTTGAGTTGCGTAAGTGTATGATATAAACAATTTATCATGTGTTCAGATACTCAAGTGATACAGACAACGGTTCAAGTCATTCTCCCCTCCACATATATATATATATAACTAATCTTGTGAAACCTTCCACAATATATGTTCATGGAAGATAATCTCAATGGAGATTCAAAGGCTAGCTATTACATCTTCAATTTCTAATCATGCTGAAAATAGACGAGAAAAGGCAATGACGATGAAAATGAAATCAAGAAAATTGATTATTGTGTTACATTTCTTTAGAGACTTATTCAAGAAAATTGGAAGTGTGTTTTCAAAGAAGGATCAACAAGAGAAATCTCAAATTATTTATCCTAAAAGGATTCCTAGTAGTCATAGCCCTTCCAATTGGAGTACAGTAATTGAAGAACATCAAGTGGATGCCTGTCTTGGTATTGATCCAAGTACACCTAAGAAGTTTAAGGAGAAACGTAGGTGGAGGTTTAAGGTGAAAACCGCAGAGGTTTGTGGCGGCGGCGGCGGTGGTGGTAGGGGTGGTGGTGGCGATGGGAGGGGTGGTGGTGGTAATGGTGATAATGGTCAAGGGCAAGGGCAAGGGCGAGGCAGGGCATAAAGGTATTCAGTATCGAAATAAATTAAATTAGTTATGTGAGGAAAAAAAAAGAAGAGAACGTTTGTTTTCACATGTATCGATATTCGATGGTATGATTTTATTACTATTAACATCTAAATTCTTGTTTGGTACAATTTTCATGTTTATATATTTGCTTCAAAATCATGTGATTAAATGCTTGAGTTTCATAATTGTGACACAATTAAGATTAATCAATCATGTAATGATAAATAGGTTCTTTCTAAGAGATATCAATCAATTTGGTAAACAATCCAAGTGAATATATTTTTAGATCTAGGCAAGATCATTTAGAGTTTTTTTTTTTAGTTTAAATCATACATTAAATGGTTAAATAAGGAAAATACTCTACTTGTTCAAAATATATTTTCTATTTTTGAAAAAACGTATTTTCTATAGAAAAAAAATTAACTAACCCCAAAAAAGAATTCTCACTCATGAAAATGGAACCTTTTTATCATTCCACCACAATATTTGGTGGTGATATACTCATAAATTTTCAGTTTACTATGAAATAGACAAGAGTGAGGCACCAACAATATTCCACCTCAACCTCCATTAATCATTAGTAAATGTCAATTCAAGACAAAAACATAGTAGTAATTATTTTTTTAATAGTGTTCAGTTCTGAAGAAACATTCAATAAATAAGAATAACTTAATAAACTATTTCATAGCTTATATTTATCATTTTACACACTTGTCATTCAATATGGGTTGACGTACATGGAGAATTCTCTTTCTTTTTTTTCTTCATAAAATATGTCAATTCTAACTTTCTCCATGGCCCTATGAATAGATAGGCTTATAAAAGCCATTCTAACACCACAATTACTTATACATACATATACACATAACATATACCTTTGTTTATTGTCCTTACCTACATCATATATCTTAAAAAATAAATCTTACATGATTCGATGGAAGTCAGGAAAAATCGTTGACCCCAGGTTGTTGGAACTCTTGGAATCATTAAAAAAAATCTATGTAAGAAGAAATGAATTTTTCAAGAAAATATTTACCAAAATTTTGTGCAAGTGTTCAAGAAATTTGGTGATCAAACCTTATGGAAAAATAATAATAAGAAGAAGGTGACAAAATGGCTACTATGCAAAGAAGTTTGAGCTTTGAGAATATTAATATTTCAAGAGATATTAGTTTAGATGATGAATTATCAGAGTTGAGGATTGAACGTTTCAAAGTTAGCACTCCCCCTGTTATGGTAATTGGACCAAATAGTGAAAGTGGTCAAATTGATTAAAAGTAATAAAAATGGCTATTTTTGAAAATTTATAGTGTGTGTATATAATGATCAAGGCTTACAATTTAGTGAAACTGCTAAAAGTCTCTCATGCGATAAAAGAAATGTGTTGTTGTATATAACCAAATAAAGTATGTACTACATAGAACTGATATATATATATATAAATACTTTATAAACTAAATGATCGAAAATTCCGGTAGCTTTCCCATTTAATTTCTCCCATGATAATACTGATTTTCATGGGCTTGTGAGTAGATGGGCTCTCATATATGTTGTTTGGGCTAAGGCAGCTCTAAACATAAAATATTATTAGCTTTAATCAAATTCCTATAATTTTCGCAAATAATCTCATATTATTAAGAATTTCACATTTTATACATAACTTTTTTTTTTAAACTATCGATATGAAATTTCTATTTGCACAAAGAATTCCCAAGTAGTTTTAGCACTTTTGACAACACTTTAGATATTGTATTCTCTTTAACTTATGCATCGTTAGCTCCTTGTCCTCTTTTTTGAAAAATGATGTGCAGGCAAGTCGATTAAAATCATAACAAAAAAATATATTTATTTACAATTACATATATATATATATATACACACACATCAAAATTTTAATTTTTGACGTTGAACACAAAGATATTCAATTATTCTATTTGGGACAAGTGTACAACCATAATGCATCTGAAAATCTCCAATGATGTGCTATCCATCATAATATTCCATGCTAATCAAATCAAATCTTATCTTAGTCATAATAAATTAATAAATGAAGAAAGTTATATAAGTTAAAAATAATTATTAATCTCAAAATAGGCGTCACACAACTATTAAAAGACTTATTGATCTAATTATCCGTGGCAAGCACGTTTCAAATATCCCACTTGTTCAAAATTAAATATACCCTTAATGGTTTCAATAATTTCGTGATAATTAAATGAGACGTTTAAAGAAAGATAAAAGTAATTTAGATGAATATATTTTATATTAAGGTTATAAAATATTTAAAAAGGAATAAGTGTAAAATTATTTTAAAAACTGATAATATGAATTAGTTCCGTTTTTACATTCTATTGATAATCCTATGGAGGTAGATAGAGAGATTGTTTCCGAAATATCCTTGACTTAATTGCAACAAATTCAAGTACAAAGAAAAAGAAAACAATGGAAAAAACTTAGAAACTAATAAGGGGACAATGCAAATTCTACAAGAAAGAACCAAGAATATAACAAAATAGTGGACTAGTGGTGATTAAAACACAATAAACAACTGAACACGATAGATATCACAATAAAAAAAAAAACTACAATAATACAGCTAATACAATGACAAAACACCAGCAAGCTTTAAACTCTCGATTAGCAAGATAAGACACTCCACAACCCACTAACATTCTACCATGTGCATCCTTCACGCCCTTATATCTAAACGTCATGTCCTCGGTAATCTAAGGTGATGTCATATCATGTCTAATTACCTCTTCCCAATATTTTTTTGGCCTACTTCTATCTCTCGCATCTCCTAACTATAGGATGTCAGACCATCTCCTTTTCACATGTCCAAACAATCTCAATCTCACTTCCTTCATCTTATCCACCACAAAATTCACTTCAATCTTATCTCAAATATCCTCATTCTTAATAGTATTACTCTTTGTATGCCGTACATCCACCTCAACAATCTTATCAAATGACCATGTATTGACCGCTTTTGTTTTTACCGGTTCAAAAATTAATGTTCCATTTCATCATCATAGGATATCATGATTGTGACATGTCTAACTTCGTAATATATACAGTTGACTTTGAGGGATTTTTACAACAAACAAGCAAATATTGAAATTTGATCAAACTAATTATAAATGCCAGCTATATATGAGATTCTTCAGGAAAATAAGAAATTGGTTGGATTATGATTTCTTTAAGAGTAAATTTTAGGTTTAGCAAACATAAAAATCATATTTATATGCTATAGCTATAGTTTCTATAATTGCGCTCCATAACAAATTTTATGTTTGCTATGACTATTAATCTGTATATTTCGGTATACATATACATAAAAATTTGTATTTATATATTTTGGTATACAAACTAAAACATAGTAATTGTATATAAATAAAATTACTACATATATACAACACATATGTATACCGAATATGTCGATTTGTATATTTCGGTATACAAATGGATCCTGCAAATATTTTTTGCCATCCCATTTGTATACCGAAATACACAAATAGACCCATATGTGTTGTATAAAAATTAATTCCAGGACCCATTTGTATACCGAAATATACAAATAGACCCATATTTATATATTTCGGTATATAAATGGGTCCTGCAATTAATTTTTATACAACACATATGGGTCTATTTGTATATTTCGGTATACAAATGGGATGGCAAAAAACATGGAATGTTTGCTGCGAATTACAAATAAAAGAAACTATGACTATAACATTTAATTTGAATTAATAGTTTGTCATTTCATACAATTTTCCCTTCTTTTAATAATTATATGAAACCATAAATTGGTGGTGATAAAATAAATCATTTTTTAGAATCTCAATTAATTAATAGACATCTAGGTTTAAGAAATTGGTTGAATTATGATTTCTTTTAACTTGACCTAAAATGGTAAAGTGTGTGTTCCCTATAATGGAAAATATATTTTTGGAATTAAATAAACCAATTAATAATTCAAGAAAAATACATTAATTATAAAATAAAATCTCTTTAAAAGAAAATATATAAAAGGAGAGAACATTGTATATATATATGATAAGTCATGAACCGTTATTCGACTCATCTTGTGCAATCCAATCTATTTTTATCCAAACAAATTTTAAGCGCGTTAAAGCATGCTACATTAATGAATTGACCTGTTCAAATTTAATTCAAACCGCCTACTATGAACTCTATATATATGAAACATTCCAAACAAAACAATACTATGAAACATTCCAAACTAAATCCTCAGCCTCAACTACCATATCTTATTAATTCCAAGTTTCCAACCATAGTCCTCTCATACATATATATATATATTCATTTCATTATTCTTTCTTTTATTATCTTTAGTTAATTAATTCTTTCTTTCTCTAATTAAGTTTAGCTTGTACAAACAAATTTATTAACTATATGTTAATGGAAGATCTCAAGGAAAAATCAGAAGCTATAACATCTTCAATTCTTGATGTTGTTGAAAATGTTGGAAATATTCAAGAAAATCCAATGATGATAAGATGGAAATCAGGAAAAAAAGTTGATCCAAGATTGATTATGCTACTAGATTTCTTTAGAGATATCTTCATGAAAAGAGGAGAATTCTTCAAGAAAATATTTCCATTTCATCATGAGGATTTCATTCCTATATTTGAGAAAATTGGAGTAACGTTTTCAAACAATAAAGATCAAGAAAAGAAATTCAAGATTAATTCATTCAAAAGGAGCCCAAGTGATAACTCTTTAAACAAGAGTAGAGGAATTGATATTGATCCATCTCAATTGAAACTTGAAAAATTTAAGGTCAAAACCCCAGAAGTTATATCTGGCGGTGGTGGTGGTGGTGGTGGTGGTCAAGGGAAAGGCAGCACGAAGGCATCCGGTTCTAAATAAGTGAAACTAGTTACGTGAAAATAAGGTAGATAGACTGTTATCAGGTGTTAATAGATTATACTGACAGTATAACTATTCTTTAAGTTGTTGATGGTGTGTATATGTTATAATTTTTTTTATTTGAAGAACTCTTTGGGTTGACTTGTGTTAATGTGTATACAACAAAAGGTTGATGATTTGGTTTATTGCATTTTAGTTTCCATTATTTGCATTTGTTTCTAAATATTTTGTTTGACATTAGAATAATTAATTGTGTTTGTACAAATATTTGCCTCAAAATCAATATGAATGTCTATCTACTGATGATTCCTATTGATAAGTAGCAATAATTGGTTGCATTCTCAAAATCGTGTAATTAGATATGCTGTATGCAATGAATAAACAAAAAGATCAAGGTAATATCTTCTTCTCATCAATGTGTTATCATTTTAGAGAGACATATTCTACTTTTATTTTATTTTATTTCCATTCTTGTCCTATTTTTATTGACATTCTTTTTTCTAGATTAGGCTCATCAATAACTATTGACACTTTTATTAGTTCAAGTGTATTGTTGAGGTAGACAAGAATTTGCTGACCTGCTTGCTCTAGAAAAAACTTAAGTATTATGTTTTCTTTTTTTCTAAAAGAAAATATCTTGGATTTGTGTCAAGAACGTTTCAATAAAATTGGTAGTCTAACACCAAATTATAATAAGAGGCCTTAAATATTTATACATGTGCACAAAAATATTATTGATTTAGGGTTGAGCTTATTGTTTATAGCGTTTAACTTCACATGCTAATATTATTACCAAAATAAGGATGATCAAGATATTAAAAGAAGAAATTGTATTAATTAGTTTTCTTCAATATTTAAACAAAAATACTCATGCAACAATATGTCCTTAACCGCAAAAACATATTTTTCTATAAGAAAATTATTCACATTCAAGCTATTATAAGTTTATAACCTAATGTAACAAAAAAAAAACTTGATAGCATTGCTTATAAACATTAAAATTCAATCATTTCCAATACAGACTCAATACTTGAATTCTCATATGGATTAATTCCATTAAATTGCTCAACTTCACCTAATTCTCCATAATTGATCAGTGTGCTTGTACTTGCTTCATAATTACCCACTAATTGATTGTCATTATCATTGCTAATTACTTGATCATAATTACCTTCAAATAGATAATCCACTAATCCATCAATATCTTCATCCTTAACATCATTATTATTTTCCTCTTCTTCTTTTTTCTTCTCTTTAATTCTACAAATGACGAATATATCCTTGTTCTTTCTTTTCTTAATATACTCATCTGGCAAAAAATATTCCTTCAAGAGCCATTTTTCACTTTGATCTTTTTCAATACCACTTTTATACCTCAAACTTCTCTTATATCCAATTATAATATTTCTATTTGATTTATCTCTAATGGGAATACCACTTGTTTGGCCACTCCAAGTCCCACTCCCAACTGTTCTTGAGAATCTCTTGTTAGAATTATTGAATTTCTTTAATCGCGTAAGAAAGTAACATGTTTTCTCTCCATCGATAATTTTCCATGGCTCTAAGTCTCCAAATACGTCCTTTAGTTTGATAACATTGGGATGTGGAAAAATTCTATCAAGCATGAATCTTTTTAGATGGTTGATCAACTCTTTATCACTAGGATGGAATCGGAAACCTAAACTATGCTTAGATCTTGATAACGCCATGTTATTTGTAATTATTATTTTTTGGCATGTGTAAAAAGATCGATGTAATAGAATTTAATTGAATGTAATTAAGTTTATATAATATGTTGATTAAGCCTAATCTATCTAATATTGTGTTAATTAAACCTAATCCATCTAGTGTTCGGATGGTTGGCGGTATTATACAAGTGTTAATTAAGCCTAATCCTCTAATTTTTTGTTAATTACCAAATTTGACTACTAATCCTCTAATTTTTTGTTAATTACCAAATTTGACTATTGACAGTTTTCAGTTTGCTTTAACCCCAAGTTTTTTTGATTTTTTTGATAACCAATTATATTTGTTTCAATACCGGAAAATAATACCCCTTGGTTTTAATTATTTTGAGTATCAAATTTAATTTTTAGCTGAAAAATTATCATTTGACTCTTTTTTTATGTATTTATAAACTACATAAATACAATTCGTAAATACTTGAAAAACGTGATGCATTTTTTTACTTAAGTGATATGAGAAAAAGTGCAACTTCTAGTAGTATTTTTTGTTTAGTTTTTGAAATTTAGAAATATTAAATATAATTAAATTTAATTTTTAAAATTAGTCAAATTAATTCTCAATAACTTAAACATGACAATATTTGGAACGAAAGGTGTAATGAATTACCACATGTTTAAATTACATGACTTTTTTTTTTGAAACCATGCAAATTAATTTAAAAAATTGCGTTGGACTTAAACATATATTTAATAATTAACGTGCTTTTTTTTTTAGGAAAAATTACTGAAATACACGTCTTATGTTTCCCTTATTTCCAATATCCCCTTCTATTTCTAAAAACCTCTAAAATCCCTTATTTCTTTAATGTATCTGAGCTACATATTAATGTATCCGAGCCAGTATTTAATGTATTTGAGCTACATATTATATATCTAGTTTTTTTTATAATGTATCCGAGCTAGTTTTTAATGTATCCGAGCTAGTTTTTAATATATCCGAGCTACATATTATGTATCCGATTTATGTTATAATGTATCCGAGATACTCTTTAATATATCTGAGCTACATATTATGTATCCGGTTTGTGTTACTTTTTAAGGGATTAATGTAATTACAAACTAAAGAGGGATAGATTATAATTTCATATTAAAACAATGTGATTCCTAAAATTTACCCTTTTAATAATTTGTAGTATACGAATTTCCTTACAACCATACACAAGATAAAGAAAACTATCTTATTACATACATACATATGATACCATATATATATATTAATTCTACATATATTTTTACTTAATTTACGTATCTTACCACTAATTAAGATTTTCTTACCATACATTGAGAAAGATACATGTATTTTTGCAATCAGACACACTAAAATAAGGAGAGAGGAGAGCGAGATGGGGAGGGAGGCTAGCGAGAATATGGGGAGGGAGATAGTCGTGTATCTGGATACATGCAAATGCACTAGATACACATTTGATACATGTATATGTATGTATTTGGTAGGATTCACATGTATCTAGGACACCAGATATATAGGAGAGTGACAAGCAAGATGTGAGGGAGGAGAGCAATATTTGTTATGTATCTCAAATACATGTGAATTTACTTGGATACAATATATCTAGAACAAATTACACGTATTCAGGAAGCACCAAAATCTGTAAGATTCATAATATTGCAAATTAGAGTGTATCTAAGTAAGTAATTAGGGATGATCAAGATAATAAAAGAAGAAATTGTATTAATATTTTATAAAAACTACTCATGCAACAATTTGTCCTCAACCGCAAATTCATATTTTTCTAAAAGAAAATTATTCACATTCAAGCTATTATAAGTTTATAACCTAATGTAACAAAAAAAAAAACTTGATAGCATTGCTTATAAACATTAAAATTCAATCATTTCCAATACAGACTCAATACTTGAATTCTCATATGGATTAATTCCATTAAATTGCTCAACTTCACCCAATTCTCCATAATTGTTCAATGTGCTTGTACTTGCTTCATAATTACCCTCTAATTGATTGTCATTATCGTTGCTAATTACTTGATCATAATTACCTCCAAATAGATGATCCACTAATCCATCAACATCTTCATCCTTAACATCATTATTATTTTCCTCTTCTTCTTTTTTCTTCTCTTTAATTCTACAAATGACGAAAATATCCTTGTTCTTGCTTTTCTTAATATGCTCATCTGGCAAAAAATATTCCTTCAAAAGCCATTTTTCACTTTGATCTTTTTCAATACCACTTTCATATCTCAAACTTCTCTTATATCCAATTGTAATATTTCTATTTGATTTATCTCTAATGGGAATACCACTTGTTTGGCCACACCAAGTCCCACTCCCAACTGTTCTTGAGAATTTCTTGGTTGAATTCTTGAATTTCTTTAATCGCGTAAGAAAGTAACATGTTTTCTCTCCATCGATAATTTGCCATGGCTCTAAGTCTCCAAATACGTCCTTTAGTTTGATAACATCGGGACGTGGAAAAATTCCATCGAGCATGAATCTTTTTAGATGGTTGATCAACTCTTTATCGCTAGGATGAAATCGAAAACCTAAACTATGCTTAGATCTTGATAATGCCATTTGATTTGTACTTAAGTTTTTTTTTTTGGTATGTGTAAAAAGATCAATGTAATAGAATTTAATTGAATGTAGTGGAGTTTATATAATATGTTAATTAAGCCTAATCTATCTAATATTGGGATAGATAATATTTGGTAATTAATTCCGTAAGAAACGTAATTACTAAATTTGACCCCAAGTTTTGTAGGGCTATTTTTGTCATTTCAGTAATTGACGGTTTTAGGTTAATTTTTTCATTTGTGATAAACAATTATTTGTTTCAATATTGGAAAATAAGTACCCTTGGTTTTAATTATGTCACATTTTTTAGATTTTGAAAATTAACTTTTATTTTTAACTGAAAATTTATAATTTGATTATTATTTTTTACGTATTTAAAATTACATTAAAAAATATTATAAGTCTTAATTTTGCAATTTTCTCCTTAATTCGGTAAGAAACGTAATTACTAAATTTGACCCCAATAATTGAAAATGGTAAAATATTTGAAAGGCGTGATGCAATTTTTTCACTAAAATGGAAATATTTAAATATAATTATATATATACGCTTTTACAGAAATTTATGATTTTATTAGTTACCAAAAATAAATAAATTGATTTTAACATTGAGACTTGAGCACAAAGATATCAATATTCTATTTGGTCACAAGTGTACGATCATAATGCATCTTAAAATCTATAGAAAGATGTGTTGTCCATTTGGAATAATAATTCAAAGTTAGAGTAGAAATTCTAAGTTGTTTAGGATTTGTTGTTTTTGATATTTACTTAATTAATGTTTAGTTAGTATTTATTTGTCCTAATTCTATATAGAATAGATTTTCTAATCCTAATTTAATTTGATTTCTTGCTTTTATAAATAGAGGTATGATTAGTTATACAGATATATACAAAATAGAGAGAACTTGAATTAAGATTTAAAAAAATTTGAGTTTATAAATAAAATAGTTTTCTTTAAAGTAATGGAGGCAAGACTACAGTTTGTGAAATGCGATGACAAGGAAATCAAGCGTCTGCAACTATTATCTGCTATCATGATTTGCAAGATGAAACTTCGCACCGCACACCAAAAAGCTTCTTCTAGTAATTTACTAATCCTGTGAAATAGGTCGAAAAATAAATCATTTTTTTAGAACCTCACTCAATACACATCTACGTTTAAATATTATTGGAGGTGGATGTGGATGTGGGGTAGGCGTATGGGGTGGTGGGGAGAGGGACAAGGGGGTATTGGTGAAGATCCAATAAGGTATGTCAGAGGGGTGGTTTCGGGACATGATGAATGTGGGATGTCATGTATGGAATTTGTTTTTCCTACTTCTGATTCATTAAGGAAGTCATTTTTCTCATCTTTAAAGAATTCGTTTTAGTAAAGAAATATTTTTCAAACTTTTTGACCAATCAAACATAAAAAAAATAAAAAACAATCTCAGCCGAACACACCCTAATCTAAAATGACTCATCAAATCGTTAGATCAAAACGAGTTAATTAAAACAATGTAACTTATGCGTGAAAAGGCAATCTAATTCCGGATATATGTGATGGAATTTAAGAGATTTGAGATTATGTAAATTAAGAAGAATTTAAACTAATTAATAATTCAAGAAAAATACATTTACTATCATTTTTTTCTTTTTAAAAAATATAAAAGGGGGGAAATTGTGTGTATGCATATACATTTATCATATTAGGCGGCTGAGTTAGAAAACATTATTTGACTATTTTTTACTCAATCTAATTTTATCCAAACAAATTTCAAGTGCGTTAGAGCATGATACATTTAACGAATTGACCTGTCCAAATTTGATTCATACCGCCTATTTGCAAACACTATAAATATGAAACATCCCAAACAAAAAAAAAAAAAATCAAATTATTAAACATTCCAAGCCTCGACTACCATATCTTATTCCAACCATAGTTCTCTCATATATGTTCATTTCAACATTCTTTCTTTTATCATCGTTAAGTTAATTAATTCCATCTCTCTATAAGTTTAGCTTGTATAACAAATTAACAAACCATATGTTAATGGAAGATCTCAAGGAAAAATTAGAGGCTATTATAACATTTTCAAATCTTGATGTTGTTAAAAATATTGAAAATATTGAAGAAAATTCAGTGATGATAAGATATGGAAATCAGGAAAAAAAGTTGATCCAAGATTTGATTATGCTACTAGATTTCTTTAGAGAAAACATGTTACTTTCTTAAAGATGTTAAAAAGTTAATTTAAAGATGTTAAAAAGTTAGCGATAAGCATCATAAATTCATAAATAGAGTAAAGAACTAAATGAAATAGAGAACGGTATAAAAAGAGCATTTCGTGGCCCATTTCTGCTTCACGCTGCTACTGCTGTGCAAAGAAAAATTGGGCTTTGGCCCATTTTAGTTCCTGAAAATCCCTGTATACACTGAATATATACTGCTGTATATAGGCTTTATTTTGGTCTATTTTATTGTATATCAGACTGTATAGCAAGAAGTTGGATTATTAGCATTTATTCATGAAGATGAGTACTTACAAATGAGCTAAATTAATCACCAGAAAAGTTAGGCATATTGTGAATGCACTTCAACAGCAACTTATTAACTATGTAACAAATATTCATGTTTCCAAATCAAAAGCCAATTGACTAAAACCTTCTGATCCTAGGCATAAATGAGTTACTGGAAGACAAACCGGGATGGCGAGCAAAGGAGACAACGAGCTTCCACCACCAACGGAGCTTTGCCAAAAAGCTTGAATGATTCAACGGCAAAACCTTAAGAAAAAATTCGAGCCTTCAAGTTTTTGACTATCTAAACCAATTTCTTTATAAAAGAAAATGTCTTGGATTTGTGTCAAGAACGTCTCAATAAAATTAGTAGTCTAACACCAAATTATAATAAGAGGCCTTAAATACACATGCACAAAAATATTATTGATTTAGGGTTGCCCTTTTTATTATTACATAATTGTGTTTAGCGTTTAACTTTACATGGTAATATTATTATTTATAAAGAAAAAAATTAGAAGAGATTAGACATTTGTTTGCAATATATTTGTGTTGCATTCGAGCCCTTTCATCGGAAAAAAAAGAAGATAAATATAAGGATGAGCTATCCATATAAGATTTTATTGTGTACACATAATTAACCATTGAAGACAAATAAAAACCAAAAATAGGGATGATCAAGTTAATAAAAGAAGAAATTGTATCAATATTTTAAAAAAACTACTCATGCAACAATTTGTCCTCAACCGTAAATTCATATTTTTCTAAAAGAAAATTATTCACATTCAAGCTATTATAAGTTTATAACCTAATGTAACAAAAAAAAAACTTGATAGCATTGCTTATAA
>JAJOOR010016061.1:0-19040 GCA_036250505.1 Solanum acaule | reverse complement strand
TCTAGTGAATGTTGAGGGGTAGGACCAATAGTTTATTTGCCAAAAAGAATTGTTGGGTGTTAGGACTGCACTGCATCCAGTCATACTGTACATCTATTTACAAATTTCTTTTCTTACGCAAAGTCGATTACTTTCTGCAGAACCGGAATGACTGGTGTTCCTGGTACAGCTAGTGACATTTTTGGTACAGTAAAAAGTGTTGGTGCTAACGTAATCATGATATCACAGGTATGTTTATTCTTTGATTTCGGGTTAAGCTTATGATTGACAAACTAGCTCTAGTGAGTGTTGATGCTTATAACTTCATGAAATTAATCGAGTGCTACAATACAGGCTAGTAGTGAGCATTCAATCTGCTTTGCGGTGCCTGAAAAAGAAGTGAAAGCTGTTGCTGATGCTTTAGAGTCTAGGTTTGGTCAGGCTCTGAGTTCCGGGCGCCTTTCTCAGGTATTCTGCCTTTTTCGATTCAATTTCTGAAGTTAAACACAGTTGTGGATCAGCATAAGTAAAAAGGGAAAAAGCAGGAACAATGCTCCACTATACCTGTTATCGTATAAATTGTTTCTTTTAGGCGTTGTATAAGTTCAGAATGACAAACAGAAGAATCCATAATGATAACGTTGTCACAAATCTTGAACACTTCTTTTGGAGGAGATAACCTCATTGCTTAAGGGCATAGAGTGACGATGGGTTTGCAAAATGTAACTCAGAGTCATAGGGATCATGAATTCCACAATAAAGTTATTATGGTGCTAACTATAACAGAAAGAGGAGAAAAATGTTTAGTGTGGGGTTGAGCATTGCATTTATGTCCACTCATAATGTGGAACAACTGTGGGAGTTTTTCCTCTCATTGTTCCAAAAAAAAAATTAGGTTGACTAGCAGATCTGAAAAGACTGCTTCTGGGTTTGTAGGTTCTCGTTTTTCCAACTTAAAACTTGAGAAGCCCAATCAAGCAAGCTTAACTGCTTAAGAATTAGTAAAGTAAAGCCGTAAAAGCTAGTGGTCTCTAGATGCACAAAAGATGGGAAGGAGAACTGGATCAACAACTTTCAGGGTGCTCATGAGCAGTGCTGTAATCATTAACTCAGCTTGATGCTAATTTCTTTTCTAAAAGTTATGGGTATTGAATTCATGATGATCAGGCAATTGAAATCATGAAGCATATTGAAACTTAGAATAGCCAAAAAGAGAAGTGTAGGAAAAGTCTGGTAATCACTTTCAGCTCCTGTAGACTTCTCAGAAATGAACACGTACTGCAACTGCTACATTTTGTAGGGGGTAATTCTAATTGACTAAAAATATCACCAGCACATGTCAACACTCAGTAGGTATTTCCGTCAAAATATGATACAAAGTAAAGCTAACCTGAGAGGAAACAATCTTGCACATAAAACTGCTTCACACAACCTTCCTCTGTTAAAATAAGAGCTTAGATAAATAAGGTAAATCAGCACACTTTCCAGAAATTCGTTAGATTTGAAAATTCTTATCCTGTTATGAGATGGTATAGAGTTTTTATGAAATTTGAACTTGGTTTTTGAAGCAGAGTCATGTGCTTCTTTCTATGTTCTTAACAAAAGTTAGTTGTGGGATTTCGGGTACCATTAATCTGAATTTCAATATTATATGAAGCTAATGCTTTCTGCTTTTATTTTTTGTCACTTAACTTGGTATGCAACATTATTTTCATCTACCTGATTAAAGACTTCTTTAAGCAACCTGATAAACTTCAATTCTTCTCCAGATTTCAGTGATTCCAGGCTGTAGTATTTTGGCTGCTGTTGGTCAGAGAATGGCAAGCTCTTCTGGAGTTAGTGCTACATTTTTCAGTGCACTTGCAAAGGTTTGGTATTTCCGATCCTTTTAAATAATAATAGAGAACATTTATGTGAATGTATATAGGTGTGTCTTGTGTAGAGTTAACTGGTAATTTTTCTATTCCAATGAGTTAAACTGATATTCTTTAAACCCTATTAAATTGAAAAGCTGCTTGTATTTGACCATTTTTGGATATATCTGGTGTAGATTTAATATTCTCCTGACTTTCGTCTATAGTTTATCCATTTCAAGAAAATAAAATAAATATCATCTATAGTTTATTTTGCAACTGTCATGAGCCCTTACATGCATTCATATGCAATTCTCTAACTACCATATCGATCAATCAACTACTACTCAATCCCAAAGTAGTTGAGCTCCGCTATACTAATCCCACTGTATCCATTCCACTGTATACGGGCCCATTATATTTGTAACCTTCATCTTTGATTCATGATATCATGACTACTTTAACACGGTGTGTCAACCTACTGCAAGTCTCCTCCTTTATGCCGACTTGGTACTGACTATGTGAAGCTCACTTAATTATAATCTATCTACCATACTGTTCTTGGTATTACGTAAAATAATCTACAGTTTATATGAGCTTTGAACTTGGCTTCGATTGCTGTCTGCTTTTGGCAACTGTGTTGCTTTCCATAAAAACGATGCCATGACAACAGTCAAGCAAGAGTTATATAAGATGATCACCGTAAGGAGTTGAATTTCATATGATCTTTAATGTTTAACATTTTATTTAAGTCATATTTTATTTTGCAGGCAAATATCAATATTCGTGCTATAGCTCAAGGTTGCTCAGAGTACAATGTAACAGTAGTTGTTAAGCAAGAAGACTGTGTGAGGGCTTTACGTGCTGTGCACTCAAGATTCTATTTGACAAGAACTGCTATTGCTGTGGGCATTGTTGGACCTGGGTTGATAGGGGGTACATTGCTTGACCAGCTCAAGGATCAGGTATTTCAATTCAAGTTCATGCTAATTAGTTATTTTGTATCCTACAGACTACAACTATTGAAGTCAATATATGTTTTCTTCAATTGAGAATCATTCTTTCGCCTATTAATGCCCATGATTTAAAGGCAGTAGAGACTTTTATAACATCTTTTCTTTCGCCTATTAATGTTAATGATCATTTAAAGCAGTAGAGACTTTTATAACATCTTTTCTTTTCATTGGCAGTCGGCCGTCTTAAAGGAAAAGTTCAACATTGACTTGCGCGTGATGGGTATAATTGGACAAGACTCAATGCTATTAAGCGACTCGTAAGTCTTGAAAATCCATCTTTCCTTCTTTGTCCCTGAGATTTTTTGATTGTCTTTTTCTGTTTAGAATGAAGGAATCTGAATTAAAAAAATGAAGTGCAAAAAGGCAGAAAGATTTCTAAAATTGTTATTCTAATGGATAAACAGAACAAAATATTTTCTAACTATTTGAATTTTTCGACTAATTGCAGAGATACTTATTTTTCTTTCAATTGAATTACTTTCTTTATCACTTTGGTAAACGATGAAGTTTGCATAGCAAATTCAAAAATCTTAACTGCTCAATTGCAGTTACCCATCCCAGAAGAATATATTATGTTTTTGCCTTTGGATGACATGTTCCCAACCTTGTTCAGGGTGCTGATCGCTCAGAAATGAAAAATGAACTTTTATTAGTCAAACTTAGGGAACCATATGTCCTCTTATTTCTCCCTTCATCCTGTCTTTTGATTAGTATGAAGATTGATAATAGAATTATTTGATTATTTTTTTATTAGATATACCTTTATGTTAATAGATAAAATGAACAAATTCAGGTGGCTGTTGGATTAAATTAGCACGAAGATGAAAGAAAATATATATTTAGATTACACAAATTGTCAAGTAGCTTTTACCTTTATAGACAGGGATCAGTCTTCTTGGAGCGGAAACAGGATAGTTAGTAATAGAAATAGGAATGGAAGGGGTACTTGCTAATTGGGAGCTTTTGATTTGAGCTTCTTTTGTAAAATTAATAGTTGCATTTATGTAGAATAACAAATGAGCAACTGCTAACCTGACAAAGAAAAAAAGTTTTCCTAAAGGTTTCATCAAAGCTAGAGTTCTAAAATATTTGCAAACTTAGTGCTTACTTTGTTGTTCATATAAAGAAGCCTGGAGTATCTGTTGCTTGGTTCTTGAATTTTTTTGTGAGTTGACTTATAATTCATTTTTTGCTACTTCAAATGGTGTAGTCTTAGCTAGAAATGTGCTATTAGATTTGAGTGTACATTTATTCCCTCTCTTCCCGTCCTTTAAGCTGATCTCATGCTTTCTTCGTTTATAACTTTATATAGCTTTTTACATTTTTAGTTTCAATGTGACCAAGGAACTTCCAAGTTTTTTTATGTTACTGATATTCCAAAGTCACAAGTTTCCTCAGTGTCAATCTGTGTGTCATGGTAGATCTTTAATAAGATTGAAAAATTAAAGTTTACAAGGAATTTAACATCTTCTCTCTCCTTCTACTTATTTTTCACTATTACCTATTTAATATTCATTACGTCTTTCTTGCTATTGGTTAACTTGCTGGTTCAAAAAAGATACAAAGCCTTTCCAGCTGGTCACTGCTGCTTTCTGTCGGTAAATATTATTGAACTGTCTTCAGGGGTTGTGATGACAAGACGTTCTTTTCAATGTTGATAGGGGTATTGATTTGTCGAAGTGGAAAGAGCTGCGAAGTCAAAAAGGAGAAACGGCTGACTTGAATAAGTTTGTTCAACACGTGAGTGAAAATTATTTCATCCCAAATAGTGTTCTAGTGGATTGCACTGCAGACTCTCATATCGCAAGCCATTACTATGACTGGTTACATAGAGGAATCCATGTGGTCACCCCAAATAAAAAGGCTAATTCAGGACCACTTGACCGGGTAACTAAGTACTTTCATGTTTGATTTCCTTTCCTCTTAAAAGTGCTTAACCTCGCGAACTTTTTGGAAATAGCGCTTTGATCCACTATGTCAATAATCAAGTTTTCAGCCCTTTGTAATTATATTTTTCTTTACGCTGTCTTTCCATTATGAAAGATGAGAAAAGATAAAGTCCTTGTAAAACTGCTATTGTTATCTCTATTTGAAAAATACCTCAAGACAAAACCAGCGAGTAAACGGTAATTATAGCTGGAAGAGGAAGCTTCTCATACTTTTTATTTTGTATTTTCCTTCTATTGCTTCCAGTACTTGAAGCTGAGAGATCTACAACGACAATCATATACACATTACTTCTATGAAGCTACTGTTGGAGCTGGACTACCAATCATTAGCACCTTACGTGGTCTTCTTGAAACTGGGGACAAGATTTTGCGGATTGAGGGTATTTTTAGGTTGGTATGAATGAGATTATTCATTTTATGGGATTCAGATGAAATTCACCTTATCCTAAATTGTGGATTGTTATAATGAAGCTATCCTTGTAATAACTACAAGAAGCACCATTGAGTGCAAAACTTCTCTATTTAATCTGATTCCTTTTTCATTTCCATGCAATTTTTCTTTTCTTTTCTTTTTGTGGCAGTGGAACTCTGAGTTACATATTCAATAACTTTATGGGGACAAAAGCTTTTAGCCAAGTGGTGAAGGAGGCGAAAGTGGCTGGTTATACTGAGCCAGATCCAAGGGATGACCTATCTGGAACAGATGTTGCCAGAAAGGTATTGGCTGATAGGTTTTGGATGTTTACATTTACTGTTATGAAGTGTTAACCTAATGCAAGATCTCATTCTTTTTCTTTTTGTTCAATGCTTGATGAAATTTCCAACCACAACTTAGTGTTGCAAAAACGATATCTGTCAATTTACTTCTATACTGATCCCACCTTGCTGTGGCTTTTCAGTTGTGCTGATTTCCCTTTCCGCCTTACAAATAAAGACCAAGTTTTATTTTTGAGTTTACCCATGGCTTGATGATTTTGATGTGCAAAACCTTCCCTGTTCCAGGTGATAATTCTCGCTAGAGAAAGTGGATTAAACCTAGAGCTTTCAGATATCCCTGTTCAGAGCCTTGTGCCAGAACCTTTAAGGGTGAGTGCTTAGCTTATATCCATGCAACATTAATTGGCAAGGCATATTTGTTCTCTATGAAGTGATATTTTCTGGATTTCTCAGGCTACAGCATCTGCCGAGGACTTTTTGCTGGACCTGCCAAAATTTGATCATGAGTTGTCTAAACAGAGGCAGGAGGCTGAAGATGAAGAGGAGGTGAGTACTCTGGACTTGTAGAATTGAGCCTCGAGTATTCTGATAGTCATGTTGTCTGAATGAACCTGCTATACTCCCTCCACTGAAGTTACTTTTTTCCATACCTTTTTTAGATCGTAGTAATGTCAAACAATCAATTTTCAAGCATCATCTCAGTACCTTTACCAAGTCACATGAAACATTTAGTTTTGAGTAGGAGGATATGACTTTATATGGGACTAAGGGCCGTTAGAATCCCAGTGGGGGAGAGTTTTTCAAGTTGCATGTTAAATATTTGAGAGAGAGAGGAGAAATTTCCTTTCTTGTATTTATATAATGGCATCTGAAAATGTTGATATTCATGAAGGTCTTGAGGTATGTTGGAGTAGTGGATGTTGTCAACGGAAAAGGTGCTGTTGAATTGCGGAGATACAACAAGGACCATCCATTCGCGCAACTCTCTGGATCAGACAACATAATTGCATTCACTACTGAAAGATATTGTAAGCAACCTCTAATAGTTCGTGGTCCGGGAGCTGGGGCTGAAGTGACAGCTGGTGGAATATTCAGTGATATATTGCGACTTGCCTCATATCTTGGTGCTCCGTCATAATGCATGGTGCTTCCCCCCTGTACTCGTAATTCTGCATTTCGTTTGGTCATCCCCCTTGCTCCTAGTAGTAGCAGATATATAGTTACATGATTGTTGTGTAATTGTGAGCAGCTGATAGTGTTACTCACTTTGTATCATGGCACTTATCATCGTAGGTTGCTTATTTAGGAATAAGTCTGATAGGTACTAAAGCTGTATTTTGGTCATGATTGGATACACCTTGTTAGTGAATGTTAATGTTGTATGTCAATGCAATTAACTAACTGTTCAAGCTTTCTTTTTCCTTTATAACTATTGGAATTCACCTCAGATTTCAGAGCTTTACTACGTTAAAAAGAAGAGAACCAAAAGTGAAGCAGTTTTTACGTTGTAGATGATCATTCAGCACCATTGAAACTATATCTTAAATGCTGAATCCTTCCATTAAAACAAGTTTCTTCATGAGATTTAGCCATATGAAGGACCAGATAATGAAACAAGATAGAAGAACTCAAACATCAATGTAGACGAAATTCTGATATTCCTTAAAAGGACCTCAGTGAACTTAGATCAACTTAATACAAATATACCTTCATATTTCATTAAGCAAGAGAAGTAAGCTTTTAAGAGCCTTGTGATTTCTTTTTGAGTCCTCCAATCAAGTTACAACTACTGATACAGAAGCACTACCACAGGACTTCAAGCTACATTTCCAGGGAATAAAGTTTGTTCGACTTCCATTTGTAGTTCTTGAGATAAGTCGTTGCAGAGTGCATGACTCTGAACGCTCTAGACTAAACAGTATAACTCAGCCAATTTTAGGAGCAAGATAAAACTTTGGATCCCGGAAAAACCTTGTGATTGTCTCAGCTGTTGTGGGTGAGAGATCAGTAGTTTCCAGAAGGTACTCCTTTGACGACTTAGCTATTGCTTCAATTGAACCAATAGTTTGATTAAGCTGAAACAGACGAAAGAAAAGAGAGTGAGTCTAGGACTAAATGCATGAAATTGATGATGTGCACCTCTATCATTCTTTAAAGCACATGCTATGAACAGGAAAAGGTAACAAATCTGATGCAACACAATTCGGAAATATCACTACATAAATTACCACATTTGCGCCATGGCTGTCAACCCCAGGTATAGATGTAACCACTTGTAGGTAAATCTCCATGGCCTGTACTGATTTTTCCTTCTAACAGCAAGACAAAATCTCTCAGGTTTAGAAAAAAATCAGGTGATTAGTCAGAAGAGATTGAGGAAGCTGTTCAACCATCTACCTCAGCTTTTATTTTTGCCAATGCATCCTGGCGTTTGCATGCTGCAACAGATATTTTGGAGGTAAATTATATATTCAAGTTTCTTTTGTTTAGCTTGAGAGAACTGCCATCTTACCCCCACGAGCATGTGCTATCTTCACAATTTTTTCGAAGCCCATCTCCAGATCTCGAACAGGAACAAATGTTGGCCTTCCAAGTTGCACTCCATACCTTCAGAAAGATAAAGAGATTATCCTAGTTCTTCAAATAAGCACCAGTTTGATATACAGAATACAATTGAAGGTGAAGTTAAAATTGACTCACTTGATATAGGAGTGTATCAAAGAATCATTCTGTTCCTTTGTAGGAAGGGTGATTACAACATAGAAGTTTGCAAACTGCTCCTTCAATTTCTGAACTCTACATTAATTCACAATCTTATCAATTTTAGATCAAGTGAAACTGGAGTTTGAGAGATATACGGCATGTTTACTTTCTATAGAAAGATTCTGTATCGACACCATCCCAATTGGTCAGAAACATGAAAGCTACCGACAAACCACCGCAATTAAAGATAAAATCCTGTAAATCGGAAATGTTATTACTTCCATTAGCTAAAGAAAGAATTTATATGAAGACCAAGACAGCTGAAAAGAGTAGTTTTACCGGTGCAATTGGCACAATATTTAAACGGAAATAATTTTCCCTGAGAAAGCAAGAGATGAAATTGAGAAAGGAAGGGTGTTGTTCATCCCTCCATGTGCTACTCATCATACAAACGCCACTGCTACCTGCAAGAGTTGATGGTCAATGGTAATGCATGTCATTTGCTTTGTAGGTGCAGTGCAATTGATCTTTTAAAATGGCAATCTAGAACAGTTAATATATCTGGAAATATTGTTTACCAAAAGCAAAACAAATGCTGAAAATACTGTTCCTAGAGATAAGAACTGCAAAAACCTTGTAAAGAACTTATTTGAGAGTGCATTACGGATTCTCCTGAATACTAGAGACAGAAAATGTATAAAATAGTGTATAACGCAGAACAAGCAAGTGAGCAGATAAATTTTCTTCCATACATGAGAACTATTAATCTTAATCATTCAAAGCTAAGAATAAGCAAATGAAGTCATTCAAGCAATTTGTTAATATAAATTGTCAAAATATTTGTCATCTAAAAATTACTAAACATTGATGATAATGATCAATACAACACACACATCAAATAATACATAAAACACAATTGTTCGTGATGTTTATCAAGCCTCCAAAATCTGCATATCACACATTCAAACATAGAAGTGCATTACTTTGAGCGGTAGGAACTCAGTTGAACAAACCAGTCACAAAAGAAAATCAGACTACTCCACTTCTAGTCCCAAATACATCAGGTACAAAGTAACCTTACAGATCATTCGAGATTTAGAACGTAAAGCTGATCCATCACCTCTCGAACTAAACACTGATCAAATTTATCAGCAGATAGGGGAATGGTATGCCACTCTTGACTTCTATAACAGGCAGAATAAAATTCAAATTCACATGCTTGAGATGCATTTTAGGTTTTAATCAAACAAAATTGACATAAAAAATTAGAGTAAATACTCAAAAATCTACTACGAGTACGTTAAATCAAACTCCAAAAATTCAGAACCGAGTAAATTACAAACTTATTTCCTTCAAAATCCGAAACTCAATGCTTGAAATGCATTTTAAGTTTTAATCAAACAAATTGAACTAAAAAACTTTTACGAAAACAGAGTAATATACAAAAATCTACTTCAAGTACGTTAATCAAATTCCAAAAATTCAGAATTCAGAACTGAGTAAATTACAGACTTAACTCCTTCAAAATTCGAAATAAACACAGAAAAATGAAAAACTGAAACTCGTCGTAACACAAAGTCAGTCATCATTCTTCATAACACACTGTAAATTGCAATTTTGAAGCAGAATGAATTGCTGATCTTATGTAAAACAAACAAAAAATCTTTGAAAAAGTGGAAATGAGATGGTACATGAAGTCGATAAGCTTGCAGGATTTGAAAATGGCGTCGAATCTCTGAATCCTCGATTCATAACTGATCTTTCAGGTTTTTTGTGATTTCAGTATTTGAATATACTGAGTTGGTTTATATACATCCCGTCCTCCAATTTTTGGGCCATTTGGGCCTGGGTCCGTCCAACTGACCAAACCATTTTTTGTGGTAATAGTTTATACGGATAAGCCACTTTTTTAACCGAGTTTTAAATAATAGAAATTTTATTTAAAAGGTAGTTACTTTTGATGTGGAAATATGGTGAAATGGCTTTCGAACTTAAATAAGTGAAAACTTGGCTATTTTTAGTGACTTTTGAATCTCTAAACTATTTTCAGTTACCTATTTTATTCGCGCCAATTGTAAATTTGGAAAAGGTAAAAGGACCATTGTAATACATACAAATTTAAGTATAAAATTAATTTAAGATATTTGGCAAAAAAAAAAATATAATTTAAGATATTTTATACGTTTGATATTGACGTAAATATATATTAAGAGGTAGTTAAAACAATTTTATTGTATGAGATGAAGTGTTGCTTAGTTAAGAACTTCTATTTTAAAACAAATATAATTGCGAAAATGATGATATTGAGATTGATGAGTGAGAATACTAAGACCAATGAGATTAGGAATCGTAATAACTGGGATAAAGTGAGAGTGACCTCTTGGTGGATTAAACGAGGGAAGGGGAGGTTGAGATGGTTTGTCCATGTGAAGAGGAGATGTGCAGATGACTCCGTGAAAAGGTGTGAGTGGTCGGATATAGTGGAGATGGAAAGAGTTAGAAGTAGGGCGAAGACGTATTTGAAAAAGACGATTAGATAAAATATGACACATCTTCAACTTACAAATGATATTAGGGTAAAATGATAGTAGGTAGTCGAGTATTGTCTCGGTATCAACCTATTCATATAGTCTTTTGACATGGTGATAGGGTAGAGCACGTGCTTCAACAAGAAGCACAGATTTTATTCAATCGCCAATAGTCAATTTCGTTCATCCTCATATCACAAATCTTCGTTTGGAATCAAAGCATAGAATAGCAGTAGATTCTACAAAGTTCCATTCTTTGATGGAACACCCAACACAAATTTCACAATTGATAACAGTCCTCAAAACACTTTGAATTAACTCAGCACAACCTTAGAACAGAAGGGAAAATTCAAAAAAGGAAGCAGCTTTCCAGTTCCCCTTTATCATCTGAAATGCCCACCATTGATTTAAGCAGAACACCTTTATGTGTCACTCTTTTTCCTTCTTTTCAACAAGGACCCAAGATTCAATTTTCCCTTACAAATTCATCTGTTAATTCGTTTTTGTATAGTTTCAAACCCAAACGATATCATTTCTTGAAACCATGTTCTTCCCTAAAGGAAACCAAGAAACAGCAGACCCTTTTGAAGACACCAAACAAATCTCCTCAGAGTTTCAGGAGACTGCTTAACTTGAACCCCAAAAATGATGATGGTGAGAGAGAGAGGGATAGTGGGTCAGGAGATGATGATGATACTGCTATTAAAGGCACCATTTTGGCTGGTCTTTTGATTGTGGGTGTGATTGGTGGATTTGGAACTGTTGGGTACATATACAAGGACCAGATTAATGCTTTCTTGAACCAGTTTTCTGGCATTATTGAAGGTAATCTCATATGACTTCTTGTATTAGGTTTCATACTTGCTTGTGGACATTAGAATTTGGATTCTAAGTAGACTACATAAACTTGTAATGTATAAGATATGTTTAGATAGTTCTATTGGTTAATAGTTCAATCAATTAACAAACTGTGCTTCAATCCCCGAATCGATTGGCTTCCACTATATCAATAGTCATTCCACTCAATTGAGGGTTAACAATTAGGCGCAATACATATATATGTCCTTTGACTCGACTTCAGTTGACATCACACAAATAGACACTTAATCTATCATGAAGTTGAACAAGTAGATACACATGTCCTACATGACAAATCTCACAAGTATACACTTAATCTAAATGGGAGTTGAAAGCTTCTTTTTGGTGAATGACCATAAATTTCTAATTAGAAAATTTTATGCGAAAATACGAATCTATTTGACTCTTGGGCTCGTGGCTCTTTTTCTTTGGTATTTCCATATTACTGCTAGAATGATGCACCAATCATGTAGTTGTTGCCTAACCTGACACGGTCTTCTTGTCTTGGATAAAACAAAACTATTTGGCAAATATCTACTCCTTTTCTTCTTGTGTTTCCCTGTCTCCTCCTCATGTGTCAAAAATAGGTGAAATAGCATTTCCAAACAAGTATTACCGCTTGCCAAGCTCAAGATGTCTTTATCTTGTAGACCTGTTTGAACTGATTTGTGTTCCATGTGGCTTTTTTGGTGCTAGTTTGCTTCCTAATACAATTATCTCACACAATTCAATTTGGTGGAAATTTTAAACAAAACTGAGAAACTTGTAAGCCAAATGAATAAAGAGTGCAATGATTTTCAAGATTTATCATGTGAGTATATTTTTATGAATTCATTTTGATTGAGGCTCCTCACATGGCAGGTTATGGGCCAGCTGGATATGCTCTTTTTGTTGCAGTTTATGCTGGACTAGAAGTAAGATTTACAACTCTGTTTCCTTGGTTTAAAATATTTCAAGAAGCTGCAGCGATGTACTTGTTAAGGGTATAATGTTGTCTAGTTGGAAAAGCTTTTTGTGGACATAAAATATGGTGTATTTTCCGGTCCGGTTCCATCATACAGGTTGTGCATGCCTAAGTTTTGTACCTCAGAAGATACTCATAGAGGGCTTATACTATGAACTAACACAAAGTAGCAAGAGTTAATATTCTTATTTTGTCAGAAAGTGAAACTAATGTATTTTCAGTCAAGTTTCTTGGGCTTTTGCTTGACTAAATGTTCTAGTTCTTATTCATAATAGATTAAATGTGCCTAGCTCAATAAGTGAAACTTTTAGAGTTTCTATATGGAACTGACTTTCAATATTACACTTCTGATATAGATCCTTGCAATACCTGCCATTCCGTTAACCATGTCGGCTGGTCTTCTATTTGGCACTGTCACTGGGACCATCATTGTTTCCATTGGTGGAACGGTAAGCTGATCATTCCATTCAATATAGCCACGATGATGTACAATGTGTTCTCAATAGTGTGATATGAACTCAGGTGGCGGCAAGTGCTGCGTTCTTGATTGCCAGATATTTTGCTCGTGAACGTATTCTTAAGCTGGTCGAAGGGAACAAAAAATTTCTTGCAATAGACAAAGCAATTGGAGAAAATGGTTTCAAAGTTGTTACTCTTCTCCGTTTGAGCCCTTTGCTTCCATTTTCTCTTGGGAATTATCTTTATGGACTTACTTCAGTCGAGTTTGTACCATATGTACTAGGAAGGTGAGTCTCATTTTCTATTTTCACTTCCTTCTTCACCTTTAGGCTAATGTTCAGATGTCTAAATTTCCGTGTTTTGGGTTCACTTCGAGGATGAAGTTCATTTTCTAGGATTTGGAAGAATTCGGATTCTTTTCCCTTTCCACAAATTCGCCGGTGCCCGTTTGTGTTCATCTGAAAGTGTATCTTCACATAATGCATATAGAAAGGAATATCTCAGTGCTAAAATTTTGCATGAATACTACATGAATTGCGTAATTTGATATCAGGCCTTTGAGTCACTTAGGCTTTTATTTGTTGTCAGAGAGATGTTTTCGATGTGGAAGTTCCAAAGTAACAGTTATCATATGATATGTGCTATCTGGTGTACAAATGAGCTGTCTATTACATGATCAATTACAAATGCCAAAAGAAGAAAACCTAAATTGTGGGGAGAAGAACAGGCCGTGTCATTTACATGTCTGTTTTCTCATTTGTGTAGTGATATCGAAGTCTTTTTTACAGTCTTTGATCACCTTCGCTGATGTTTAGCATTAGCAAAGCTGTTTTGATGACGAATGTTGTAAGGATTCGTTTGCAATCTAGATTTTAGATTTTTGGAAGTAGCCTCTTCTAAAGATTTCTTTCTATTAGATTAGAGGGATTGTTCGAGGGTATTGTGACACCATATCTGTCCAAGAGTCTGAGTATATGATAACTTTAGCTTTTTTGAGGACTTGTTGATTCACTTATCAGGCATGCTCTTCGTTTTGATAAAATCTTTTGTTTTGTATGCAGTTGGCTAGGAATGCTTCCTGGATCATGGGCGTATGTGAGTGCAGGTGCATTTGGCCGTGCAATTCTTGTGAGTTTGCCACTTGTTTATCTTGTGCACTTATCTGTGTGATCTCTGTCTCATCTTCTAATCAGTCATTATTTCTGTGATTTTGTTCTTCCTGTCCTGTGGAAATGAGAATTTCATTTTCCTGTTAAGAGAAGTAGGCAGAGTATATAACAGTTGAAATAGCTTCAGAAGTGTACTCTTGCCAATTTATCATTGTTTTTCTCAACTAGAAACATTGCTAGCTCTGCTTGATTGACTGACACTGGCCTAGTGGAGGCAAAAACATTAGGTGATTTCTCCCCATCTGTTTAAGTCTTGGTGGACAAAGTTGCTTGGTATCTGTGTAGGTAGGTACCCATGAAATTGGTCGAGGTGCACACAAACTAGCCCCGGCACCATGATTATCAAAAAAATAAAAATGAAGACAAAGGACGTTATGTTTTATTCATGACAAGCTAACACAGTTGAGATTAATTACCTACCAACTATTCTGATTCGATTCTAATGGACTATGAAAACAAAAGTAGGGTATTGGGCATGTGAAACCCAAATTGAGACATTCCTTTTTCAGTGCTATTGATTAGCTTTACAACCATTCATATGTTCCTACTTTGTTCAAATTGAGATATTGTAAGTTGTTGCCTTTCCATCCTTGATGTTAGAACATTTAAAGTTCTGTTCATTTGGGAAGTTTCGAACTTAAATAATAAACTAATTACTCACAAGAATTTCAGCTACTCTGTCAATGAACTTATATTTCTTGATGTACCAGCAAGAAGGATCTGAAATTGGCCTAGGAGGAAACCAGCTATTGACCCTTGGAGTTGGTTTATTGTTTACAGCACTTGCTGCAACTTATGTAACACGGCTCGCTAAGGTAACACTGATCATTTCCTATTACACTATGCTCATACTGAACCTAGTGTATTTTGATACTTGCATATCCTTGATCTCTGTCATGAAAGATCTGTATTTTATGATCGATCGGTTGTAACTTGTTCTTCATCAATGCAGGACGCTGTAAAAGATATTGAGTAAGCAGAATTATTTGTTCCCTAACCAAGTAGAGTTTACAGGCTCTTTTATCAACATGCACAGGTGCACTGAGCTCCCGCTATGCACAACTACCTCGTGTAAATTGAAAAACGATATATAGTTGATGAAGTCAGATAGGACAAGTTGAGTTGTATCATATCGTTGTTCTGATGCGTAGCATTCAAGCATTGCGTTGCCAATATCTCCCTTCAACGTCCTCTGCTGCTGAACTCTTGTTAGGGAAAACATAATGAACAGAAAGGAATAAAGGGATTAATTAACCCCTACTTGTGCTTAATGTTGTAGCACAATTATGATTTTATTTGAATTGTATTAATCTAACTCACTTGAACTGTTGAGAATGAACATTCTTATTCCGGGCATTTCACTCCCTAATCAGATGCAAATGTAGCATGCCGACACCGAGTCCATCTAAAGATAGTACTTTCGATGCAGAGCATAATTTATATGTAAAAAATTATGAAAGTTTGCAATAAATAGTAGATATAAATACATAATTGTAAATCTTGGATATGCTTCTGTCCCTAATTATGCTTCAGTAGAGGATGCACCTGTATCTCTAGGGGAAGGCAATGAGGCGGTTTTATGGCTATGCGAGGTGGGGTGGGTTCAAGATAGTAAATGAAAATGGTTCATTTACATGCTTCCCAATCGATCTTTAAAAAACAAAAAATTTAAGTTATCATCTATTAAATTAATACAACTTAAAGAGAAAATGAATTAATATTTATAAATTTTAGTTTTAGTATCAAACTTAATTAAAAAAGAAAAATATTCAAAAAATTATGCAAGACGGGTTCATGCGGTGCGGATTTATTAGGGCGGGATAGACGGGTTGAAAAAGAAAAAAAATTGTAATGCTTGGTGGAGTGGGGCGGGTTAAAATTTTTGCGGGTTAAGCTTAACACCCCATTGTTATCTCTATGTATCTCAAACACTCCAGTTCCTTTCACATTTTCGATTGTGCAAGAGATATCACATATATTTACTTTATTTGCTTCAATTTGTTTAGAGCAATTTAGTTTAACATAAAATTTAAGAAATCAATTTTTTTTTAAATTGACATAATATTTGTGTGACCGAAACTATGGACATACATGAACTTGGACAAGGTGGTAACTCATGAGTATAATAAAAGCATCCTTGTGCATTGTGAAAAGTTGTAAATTAAAGTTATTAAAATTGGATAAGGACTTGAAAATTAATTATTTGAGTGAACAAGAACAAATCTTACACTGAATTATAAATTGGGAAAAAAGTCTGAAATATATCCGAGCTTTGACCGAAATTGTTGTAACAATACCGAACTTTGGAAAGGACCTCTGTTAGAATTTAGATCATTGAGAGAGAAGAAGAAATTGTATTGAACTGAATTGAGAAGATATTTTGTCACACCATTTACATTCACTGATGGTCCTTATTTATACACTGTTCTAGATCTAACTAACTCTAACAGATAGATGCCAGCTCAGCATACTATCAACTGCACATCTAACTAACTTTTACGACTTGACAATCACATTGTATATCAGACTTGAGTTGTAACAAGTATATCCATGTATATCTACTATAGTCATCCACAATAATTAGGAAATATTGTTTGTTATCAAAAGTAGATGTCTTATAAGGACCCCATAGGTCAATTTGGACAAGAGAAAAAGGTACATCAGCTCTTGAAACACTATGTGGAAAAACAAGTCTAGATTGTTTGGCTAATGGACATACACAACATTTATTTTGCAGAAAATTAGTGTTTGCATCATAAAGAAAACCTATCTTCTTCATGGTAGATGATGAAGTGTGTCCTAGCCTCCTATGCCACAGATCAACTTCATCTCTATTCTTTGTTGCTGCAACAACATGTATGCCTCTATGATTAGTATGACTCCAGTTCTTTACAACATCATTGAGAATGTATAATCCATCCCTCATTCTACCAGTCCCCTTGACCCTGCCACTTGAGAGATCCTGACACACACATTGATCAGGGAAGAAAGTAACAGCACAATAAAGCTCTTTAGTCAGTTTAGCTACTGACAACAAATTAAATTTGAAGTCTAGGACATGTAATACATCCTCCACAATATCATTATCGAACAATTTTAGGCTGCCAATGTGTGTAATATTTGCTTTATGCCCTGTAGGAAGCTGCACTTTATCTCCTATTTTTTTTTACGGTTATGAAAGTTTCTTCTAGCCTTTTTATGTCAGCTGTAACATGGTGTGTTGCTCCTGAATCCACAATCCATTTTCCTATAACAATATTCGACATAAAACATGCAGTCATACCTGTCATGTTACCTTGATGATCATAGCATCCTTGAGGCTGTTGAGCAATGCTTGTGCTGGCATCTTTGCTCAGTAGTCCAAGGAATTGTTTATATTGTTCCTCGTTAAGTGAAACTCCTCTTCCTCCAAGCTCATTAGTCAACTTTTCTTCCACACATCCTATCTTTGGATAAGAGCTTTCACCACTAGTCACATTGTTCACTGCAGTACTGCCCTTATTTTTGTCCATTCCATCATTTGGATATCCAATTATCTTCTAGCAATGCTCATTTGTGTGTCCATTCTTTTGGCACCAATCACAGACTAAGAAAGGCTTTTTTCCTTTGTAAGGTTATCCTCTCCCAACAGTACCTTGATAGACTCATTTACCAGTGGTTCCCTGATAAACATGTCATCTCCCCAACCAAAGCTCATTACCAAAGGATCTGGCTGATTCTGATTTGCAGAATTAGTACCTATGGATTGATCACTTTCTACCTCAATTATTATCGCGTATGCCTGATTCACTGAAGGAGCAATAGTTTTAAGTAGTATCTACCTTCTGGTGTGATCATAGGAATAATTCAAACCAGCTAGAAATTGCAACAGTCTCTGCTCCTGAAGATGTTCCACATAATCCTTCGATTTATCACAACCACAACTCGGCACTGGTACAATCATATCATATTCGTCCCATAGTTCCTTCAACCTTGAATGATACATAGAAATAGAGCTCGTACCTTGAGACATTGTTGCGATTTCTTTGTGTAACTGAAAAATCCTCATACGATTTACCTTGTTGAATCTCTCTTTAAGATCCTCTCATACTGCATGTGCATTTGACCCATACACTATTCCATTCAACAAATTCTTCGAAACCGAGTTCATGATCCACGAATGTACAATTGCATCACACTTATCCCACAGATCTCTTAATTAACTCTTTTGTGCTTCCCTTTTGCAAACTCCATTCACGAATCCTAACTTCCCTTTTCTAAGCAGTGCGATTCTCATAGATCTGCTCCACAATCCATAGTTTTCTACTCCTGTTAATTGAGTTGGAACTAAAATTGTACCTGGAGTATCCGACGCCTGCAGATACAACACATGATTGTGATCAATTCCTACAATTGGTGAATGTGTACTTGAATCTCCTTCAACCATGATTAACTCTCAATCTGTACGATCTAGCTATTTTGCGGAAGTTTTAGAGATCTCTGGTGCAAAGCACCTGCTCTGATACCATATTAGAATTTAGATCATTGAGAGAGAAAAGAAGAAATTGTATTGATATACTTGTTACAACTCAAGTCTGAAGTGATTGTAGTAGTAATGTCACGACCCGGGAGTATCCCCAAGTCGTAACAAGTGTATTCAACCTCTCGGAGGTCTCATACAAGCCCTTAGCATTCATCACATTAGATATGTAAAATAGTGCGGAATGAAAAACTCTTTAAATAAAATCCCATAAGACTCAAAGGTCACTTTTAAAAACATCATTCAAAAGTACACAAGCGGAATACTAAGTCTCTTAGCCATCTTAGACATAAACGTGAAAACATACTAGGGACACGACCCTTTAC
>JAJOOR010016060.1:0-18099 GCA_036250505.1 Solanum acaule | reverse complement strand
GGTACTAGGCTGACAATGTCTTCCTTTCTAAAAGGATTTGGAGAATTCACATCATAATCTCTTGGAACAAGTTCGATTCCCACCTAAAATAGACAAAATATACTCTTCATTGCTCTTTTCCTTTCAATACGACAATATATGAAACAAGATTGTGTACCCAAAAAAATAAATATAGAACAAGATCGTGGAATGATGAATCAAATGAATATCAAATCACTGAGGCTATGCTCCAACCGCACTAAATCGACAACATAAGTGACATACAACAATTATGTGCCTATTTGCATTGATCTAAAAACAGGTCAAGCTAGTCAATAGTTCTTTGGTTCTATCACCAATTTAACGAAAACAATTTTCAAGTATTCTAGTTGGCTGCTTGATACATCTTACTAATAATGTCGACACAGTCAAGATGTAGAGTCAATTGGGGTCCCTAGAATAAGTATGGTATTTCCTGGAAAAGAAAAGGAATATATTCCTTTTTCATTAAATCATTTCATATAATTCTATGTATCTACTGATGCATCAAATGTGACCACATAATTATACATGTTGGACATATATTGACAGACGAAATAAAGAGTATTCCTGCTTTTCCGTGGCTTTGATCACAAAACTCGAGTCCGTCACTGCTTCCTTTTATTTCACTTGGACAGTATTTATCATTCCGAACACAAATTGAAGCATGCATACTGCCAGGATTATGTTTATTCCTAATTGACCAAGATTTATTTTTTTGAAATACCTTATGGCATAAACCACGAAGAATTGTGATTTTCCTCACATCCTTGTAATTTAAGCTTCCAGTCTCCCATTCATATCGATTCTTCAAAAATAACTCCAGCCATCTCCACACAAGTGGGTCAATGCCATGGGGTTCATTTGGTTCATCATTTTCAGGAAACCCAAGCATCATATTTAATGTAGCAGCAATTACTGCAGCCAGATCCTCTATCTCAACGACCGAAGCAATAACAGCTTGCAGAATATGCTTAAAAGCTCTTATTATCATCTCATGTATACATAGAGATTGCACATGAGATAATTTGTCTGAAAGTTTTATCTGCCAAAAAGAGAATACATAGAAAGGGTTCATATGGAAAATGATCAGCATAATATTTTCTCACAGTTGCAACTGTATTCATTCATAATGACCTCCTACCAGATCAATGTAGAGGCAACATGTAGGAGATGAAAAATGTGAAGTTAGAAGTTCAGATTATCTTGGGATACTTTCCATAGCACTTAGCAGCAACAAATTTGCAACGTTATTATACGAGAATCTAGTGTTGCTTTAATTTCTTATGCATATTAGTATTATGATTGGGACACCAATATAGGTTTTTAAACAGAATGACAGTGCGGACATTCAAGAGTACATAATAATAAAAGAAGAAAGCTTACACAAATAAAGGTTCTTTATGGACGGCGAAAAAACTAATTTCTCAGTAGATAGTAAATTAGATTTAAAAAATGAAGTGTGCTTTTTTTCTTGGCAATTGAGGGGGAAAAATAATATCATAGGAACGCTATAGATATACAAGAAATTCTTAAGGGTATAAAAATCAAATTGATCACGAAGACTTACAATGTGTCCAAGAGAACGCATTCGCAGACCTCTGGTATGCATGAAATCAGTTAAGGTTCGACCATCAACTGGTGAGAGTTCCAGAGATCCAAAATCTGCAACCTGTAATACATTTATCAATTAAGACAAAGTTAAGAGACCAATTTTTTCATTTATAATTCATCTCTATACAGTAATTAATTACGGTTACCAGTTTTGGAAGGGAAACTTCATTGTAGTACTTCTGTGACATATCAATCAGCTCTTCCACAGACTATCAAAGCAAGGAGGATGTTAGAAAATGACTAAATCTATCTTGTACCCTGTCACTGAACATTTTTTGATGAAGTAACCTGTCAATGAATAATAAAGACTTGCTAGTTGCCACCTTAACGTGAAGTCCGGTCTCCGACTCTTTTAGACGAGTAAAACCATCATCAGACAACAATGACTTCAGTATGAGCTGATTTTGATTGGCATCAATCTCACGTTGAGAATCCTCTGATGGAATGACATCTTTTTCTGATCTCCCATCTACACTATCTGCCACAGGTTTGAAGCTTTCAGACTGGAGTTCGTTGTGCTTTCTGTTCTTAAGGGATTTGAGATGTATTCCAAGTCCCTCAACCTTGATCTCATCTTTTGTCTTCATTGTATGAGTTTTTTTATCTTTCTCTGATTTCTTTAGATCCCGTAAGTGTTGTATCCAGCAAGCTCCAAGTTCCCATCTGATAAAAGAGTCACCTTCTATATTCTGTTCTTGAAGCTTGATAAGACTCTCTTCTAGGATTCTCTTGACAAATGCCCGAGAGGAACTGATCTCTTCAGATTTTGAGGGTTTTGAATGCATTACCTTGTTGTCATCTTTCGCATGAAGCAAATACCTTAAACTGTAAGATATAGTGTTAAAGCAGGATGTGTAGATAATAAAGGACTTGAGGAGATCAAGGGAAACACAGCCCCACTAGCAAATTGTTCTAGAAATATCAGAATCAGTAGTTGGTTTATCATCAGACTACAAAAAGTTGGAAAATAACGATAATGAACCTTTAGTAAAGGACAAATTAACTGATAGGGACTAGGAGCTTGTAGACATCCAAGATGATACAGGAGTATTTAGAAATTTGGGGATCTTGCATAACATTTTCCATGTTTTCAGAAGTTCTAGAAGCTCCTAAATTTTAATCACCACCGCCCCTCCTCCCCTATTTTTTTTCTTTCTATGTTCTTGTGGTATCAAGAGTCTTTTCAATATCAATATATACTTTTGCATCAGATAATATCAGTTTGGTAATTTCTGGTGATCACTTTTAGCATTTCTGAGGGCATATCTTTGACATACATGTTTAGCAATCAGAATGAGGTGCACTTCTGACATGTCATCTCGGAATTAGTTCCTAGTTGAATTCATTTTCTCCATAATAATTTCTTCCTCCTACAAGTCTCTTCTTTAAATGCTGAACCAGATTGAGCATACAGAGTTATTGAAGTTAATAATTCTTTCTGCAAGTAAGTCATAACATAAGTTTATTGTTTGTTTTAACTCAACATGGAAAAGAGAATGAAAGAAAAACCTATATCTTTTGTTTCATGAAACCACCATGGAAGATAAACTAACGTGTACTTATTTTGGCTCTGTAATGCATACTTACTAGAAAATTCAACGTACTTCTTATGAGAAAACATGCAATACCTGTTGATATTAAGCGCATTTGCACCACCATCAGGCTGATCAGCAAGTTCAATGCTTTCCGATGGAAATCCCACTTTGTCACTCTCTTTCCCTTGAACTTTTACAGTCGCAATATAACCACAATGCCTTACATTCAAAACACCTAAAGTGGCAATATCCTGAACTCAAAGTCCAGCAATTTTCATTTCAACAAAATGCAAAACTTCAGACAGTAAACAGTAGATCAACATCATTCTCTTTAGTATTTACTTACATGGGCAGCAGTATTTTCATCAGTAGTAATCCCCTTGAGTAGATGTCTTTCAATCAGATTTTTCTTAGCTATTCCGGTTGTTTGACATCCATCAATTTTGGTATCGATTTTGCAGCTAGCATCCGCCACATCTTTGGTGACAGATATGCTCAAGTCCCCAACTCTCTCATTATAAATGATTTCTCTGTTTGCATCAGAATGAGCTGGTTTAACTTTCTCCATTACATGTCGCACAGCTGAGATGGCCCGAGAAATTGCAACATCAACAAATAAACTATGAAGAAGAAAAGCCCTTCTATCTCGAACCTGCCTCTCCTCTGTTGTCTTACAAGGCATATATGCAATAAACAAAAGTTCACTTGCATAGGGTAATAAATCACTTTTTCCATCTCGGCCTAGACCACCTCCATTTCCTCCCCACTTGTCATCCTCCACAGGCAGAGATGGAAAGATTGATGGCATCTGTGCAGCCACAGGAGGAACAAGCCATGTGTTGGCTCTGAGACCATAAGGAAGATTCCCAAACTGTAGCAAAAAGAAATTTTTTTTACATCCTTTGTGTACACGAGTCTCAAAAGGAAGAGGATATCTTTTTCACTATAAGCACTCGTTCTAGAATTTAACGTGATAAAAAATATTGACGGCACCTTGTTACGCTCCAGAAATCCTTTCATGAGCTCATTGTAGGCCTGAAAAAGAGGGATCATCTATGCTAAGAGTTCAGTGAGTACATACCCTGGCAAGCAATTGCTCACACTTAATCTGAAGAAGAAAAAAAATCTGCACAACTCACATTGTCAAATGCTCTGCTTAGTTGTCTCAACAAATCCACAAGATTGTGACAAAGTATCCCATGCTTTCCAGTGTTATGAAAACCTTTTCTGCAAGCTTCAACCAAAACCAACTTCCCGTTAAAGAGTTTCACCTGCAAACAGTTAGAGATGCCCATTAATAGATTATTTCATGGTTAAACCACATCTAAAATTTTACATCAAAAGACATCTGAAACTGCATTAGTCAAATTATTGGAACAAGGCACAAGAAAGAAGCTAGTTGGAGAGAGGCTTACTTCCAGTGAGAAAAGATAATCATTTGGTAGAACTTCATCAACCTTTCTTGTTTCCCTTCTTATAACTGCAATAAATATGGTTAATTTAGTTAGTGCACAGCTATAATATAGCAAGAATCTGCACCTATGATGATGAGAAATGAATCCCCTCCCTAAGAGAAAAGGATGAAAGGCAGATCTTAAAAGGGATAATTTGCCATCTAAGTTGTTTTTTATATCCTTTCTCCAAGATGTATTTGATGCTACAAAAAGAAATTTGGTGTCAATTGGTATTGCTCATTACACAATCAAATCTTGGTTGAGTTCTAAAGATTAAGGAACATTTATAAAGTTACTGGAATTAATTTGTTAGAGATTTGTCAAAGAGAACATACTGAACTTACGATATGAAGGAAAAAGAATATAAACACCAACTGGGATGCGATGAGTCACACACAACACACACAAATATAGATGAAGCTGATTAACATATTTTCATCAGTAAAGACAGATGGTATCTTCACATCAGACCTTTACTTGCATTATATTTTTCTTAGTTGTGTGGACTCTTCATTTTTTATGCCGCACCAGTGTTGGATTCTCCAAAAATACACTACTTTTGGCGAAACCGACACGCACCCGTTGAAATTTTTGAAGAGTCCGAGCAACATAGATATTTTTAGCTTTAGGCATTAAACTGCATACCAAAGACAAAGATTGATCTTTTCTACTATTAGTTATGTCATATTGATTAGGTGATTTTTTCTTTTCTATTAATATTTCTACATTTTTATAGGTGAAACTGCTCAAAACTATAGAGTAAAAAGAATAATTAGCATACACCGCGAATAAAATACATGCTCACTTAACAATAATAATAAAAGAAAAATGCATGCACCCAATGTTTATACCAAGATTAATTAATTTAATCCTAGGAGTCAATATTAAGTAATTACAAAAGGTTTATTAATATGATAAACATCCAACATTTTTAGAGAAAATATATTTTTTATAGTGGTTAAACATTCATTTTCATGGTTTATGATTCAAAATTCATTTGGGTTTTTCGTTCATCACGAAATTTAATACATATCTTAATTCTCAAAGTAGTTTAGTCTATTATTTGAAGTTCTCTTCAATTTTTATTTAACTTAAGCATTGTTACAACAACCTACACAATGGGGTCTGAGAAGTAACACTTCTCCCATTAACCAAAGAAAGAAAAAAAAACAATCTTTTTACTTTTTTACGAATTAATATCTTTAGAATGTAAAAATATCATGTAGTTATGAAACAAAAGTTAGCTCCTCAAATATAATTTTTATGTCCAAATTTATGTATCAACCTTTTCTTTTTACTCCATATCAAAAGAATTGTCATTTTTCCATAATAAAAAATAATTCAATTTTTAAAATTCTCTTTATCCTTAAAAAAATATTTATAGACACACAAATATCCAACATTTGTTTTACACCTTGAATTTCACATAGTATTTTTTAAATTTCACACTGCCCTCTTTTCACTTTTACTTTATCACGTTTTTCTTCACGGGAATCAATATAACTAATCTTCAAAGTTAAATTGGATTACTATAATTTTTAAATTTTGAATTCAGATATTGAAAAACTATACGAAAAATTACATAAGTTACTATCTTTCTCATATAAATTAATCTGATTAAAAAATATATATCTTAAAATTTATGTTAAAGTTGACACAGTTAACTCTGGCCGAAAATCGAAATGTGACAGGTAAAAATCAACCTAAAATAATACTGATAGAGTGGAAGAGAGAAAAAGAGCAAATTAAGAAGTTTACACTGAATAGGTGGCGTGAGATGAGAAAGTGAGAAGAATTCGTAGAAGCTACCAAGCTTCGGGCAGGAATTACTCATTTCTCCGTCTTCATCCACCACCGTCGCCGCCGCCGCCGCACCCTCCGGCGGTGAAGGAGATCGCTTATCCTTTCCATTTCTCCGCTGCTTACTCGATTTCTTAACGCTCTTCGATTCATTTGTAGCTTCAGAATTCTCGCCGGAATCTCCATTAGACGGCCCAAAACACGTCGTACAGGCGACGATATCCAGCAATCGTTTAACGTGACTCGTCGCGCTCTCTTCGTCGTAGTCCTCTGCAAAGGAAATAATCAAAAAGTTAAAGGGTAAAAATGGTAGTGTAAATTTCCAGTACGGCGTCGTATAATATTTCACCTTCTATGAGTGTGAGGACGCATGGCTTCAAGGCGGAAATGTCCACCGTGTCCTTTAAACATGGGCCCCTTACCTATTCAAACGATAATTTTTTATAATGAATATTTAGAATAAGAATTTATAATTGAATATACTTAAATATAATTAAAATGAATCACCACAACTTTTCCAATACAAAAGGAAAAAATGTAAGGAGATAAGTTTTTATTATTATTTAGATCAAAAAGAGAAATCAAGTTTAGAAAAAAAATACCTCCTTGCATATACCTAATATAATTTATTTTAGCAAAAGACGTTCAACTGATCATTTGTTATTATATATGGCTATGTCACTATACGATTAAAGATAAAGAAGGCAAAATGGAAAAAATCTAAAGTTGTTGGCATGCAAAATTGGAATTTGGTCCTAATTAGTTACCTCATGAGATAACGAAAAATTGGTGATATTACACGTTGCTGTGTTCACTGATAATAATCGACGAACATCGATTATTCTATCGGTAGATATTCCCTGTCAAAGCAAAAAAAAAAAATCACAGTAACAATTATTTTCTCAAAATGTGTAACTGCTGTAAAAAAAAATATAATCACTCTTAAAATCTACGCGAATTATTAGTTTCATTTCAAATCGGAGATGTATAAGTTTAGTTAGTCGACTGTCAACAAATCGGAGACGAAACTAATAGGGAAAAGGTCTGAAATATATCCGAACTTTGACCGAAATTGTTGTAACAATACCAAACTTTGGAAATGATCTTTTATCCCCTGCACTATTTAATAGTGTATTTTAAAGGTGTGCCCACGTGGACATCATAAATATTTCATAATTATAAATAGTAATGTGTCTACGTGGGCACATATATACTTTTAAAATACACTATTAAATAGTACAGGGGTAAAAGGTCCTCCATAAAGTTTGGTATCGTAACAACAATTTCGGCCAAAATTGAAGTATTTTTCAGACCCTTTTCCCAAACTAATAATTTGCTCCAAGTTTAGAGACTTTTTCAATACTTCTCTTAATTAATAAAGGGAAAATGCATAAGTACCCCCAGCCTATACCCGAAATCCCAGAGACACACCTAACATTTACTAATGTCCTATTACCCCCCCCCCCCGAACTTATTTTATATGTAATATTCTACCCCTTTTGGCCTACGTGGCACTGTCTTGTGGGCCCAACACATTTTGACATTTTTTTCAAGGATAGTGCCACATAGGCCAAAAAGGGGTAGAATATTATAGATAAATTAAGTTCGGGAGGGTAATAGGACCTTAGTAAAAATTAGGAGTGTCTGAGATTTCGGGTATAGGTTGGGGGGTACTTATGCATTTTTCCATTAATAAATGATTTAATGACCACTTATGCATTGAATAAAAGAAAAGAAAAATTTCTCTCTGATAAAAAAAATAAAATGAAACTATAAACAATTTTTTAAAAGACGATAAAATCAAATTTCCGATTTCCTTAAACATTTCAATAATATTTCTAATATTGAAAATTCAGCATTAATCGATTATAATCTTATCTTATAAAAATAACAAACCTTTAGAATAATATGAGTCTCATCCGGAAGATTAACTGTTATATCCATAGCAACGGGAATAACTGCAAAAGAAAAAAAAATCAAAACTAAATTAACAATATTAATTATGATTATATTTTTTGTCTTCCAAAATATAAAAATTAAAATCAATATTAGTAGCTCTTAAATAAAATTTCAAAAAATACCCTTTTCTTCTTTCTTCTTCTTGTCTCCTTTTGTCTTGCCACGACCATTCTTGTTTGGTGCCATTTTTCCAACTAAACCTGAAATTACTTCAAATTTTCCAATGTAAGAAATCACTATTTTTTTCAATTCACTTAGAAAAATAAATATCCAATAGCTATTTTTAGATATTTTAATTAAATTAGTGAAAAAAAAATAGTAATTATATATGAAAAAAGTTAGAAAATTTCTCAATATTAAAATTATATTGCATAGCACAAATTTTTCATTAATTTGCAATAGAAAAACATCTGTTTCTAATAATGTGTAATCATACATATGAATCTCTCATAGCCAATGTGAAAACCATAATTTTCAACAAGAAATTTTTTAAAAATAAAATAAAAATTATAATTGTAACAAATTTTAAATCACATTTGTCGGTACAAGAAAAATTTATAAAGTTTTTTTTTTAAATTGCAACTAAGGGATAACAACTTTTTAATTCAATAGAAGAAACACCAATAACAAGTAAAAGAATATTTGAAGTATATACGTAAATCTTATCCTTACCTTTATGAGATAAAAGACAATAAACAGTCGACTCAGAAAGTGAAGTTGTAGAGTGGAAGCAAGCAAGTTTAGCTGAGAATTATAACTAGTTGTTTCCTTCAATAATGGTTATGTATTTATAAATATATATGATGGGTTTAAGGGTTTTAAAGTGGAAATGAATTCTCAACAAGTAGCTAGAATGAAGAAGAAGAAGAAGAAGAAAAGGGAGGCTAAGTTAAGTTAGTGGGGATTTTAGTATATAGTGAGATATAAAAGGATGATAAGAAATGAAGGGTGGAGATTTAAAAGTCAGAAATTTTAATGGCTCTATCTGCATTACTTTTTTATTTTTAATTTAGAGGATATTTTTTTATAAGGTTATTTTTATATTATATGTATATATATATAAAATAAAAGAAAGATTCAAAATTATATGTATATATCAAAATAAAAGAAAGATTCAAAATTATATGTATATATCAAAATAAAAGAAAGATTTAAAATGGACTGTTAAATACATAGATAGAATTTTTACCAATTTATAAAAGGGAAAAGAGTTAGAGACGTTTTTAATGTATTGTAAGTGGTTTTAAAATGTCTTTCTTATATTTATTTGATTAAAAATGCTCTTAATGTTTTTAGGTCTAAAAATGCATTTTTAATAGCAATTTAAAACTAAATCAGATTATATAGGAATTTAAAATTCTCAGTTTTTTTTTGGCTCCATATTTAACTATAATCGTTTTTATGTAAAATTTAAAATGAATAAACACTATACATGAGCGCTCCATTTTCAATAGTTTAGGAATATTATTACTCAACTTAGGTGACAAATATAATTGCTCTATTTCCAACGTTCAGACATATCTTATTGCATTTAACTAACTGTAAGAATATATTTATGTTAAAAAACAAACAATAACATTATTATTTCATTTTTATTGTTTAGGAGCGTTTATTAGCGTTTCCGAAATCAAGGATAGATAGTTTGATAGACATTCCACATGGACATTGGACTTACGTTAAAATTTGTTTGGTCAAACATTTAAAATCAACTTCTTTTGATTATTATTTTTTATAAGAAACAATTAAGATTTTACCAGTTACATGTTAAATCACTTTTAAATGATAATTAATATTTAAATAATTTTTAAAAATATTTTTAAATATAACTTTATCAAATAAGCTATTTATTGTCTCTATCCCCCAACTAGCCAATTCATACCGACCGTTCATGCGTGGTGACATTGGTCTACTTATTTTTAATACATACTGGAAAAAGTTAAATTACTTTATGTTTGCTTGATTGTGTTTGTGGTCAAACAGGAAAATATATTTTAAAATAAATATTTATTATAACTAGTTTAATTTGAAAAATCCAAGACTAAAATAATTTATTTAGTTTCTAATTTATCTTTATTTTTAAGTTGAATACATAAATAATCTTTTAAACTTGATAGGGTTTATAAATTAGATACTTTAACTTAATGAATGACAAGATAGACATTTAAATAAGACAAAAAAATGTCTTTAAAATATATGAATCCTACGTAGCATTTGGAGTGTTGTTTTGTTCATTATGGATTGGTGAGTTTTGTTTAAGTTGTTGAGTCAACTCTTCTAATAGCAGGACCAGATCTAGGTATGAGTGAACAGATTAGTTTGAACTCTCTTTGACAAAACAATATATTATTTATGCACGAATAAAATTACTTTTTATGTTCATTTTTTCATATTTTGAATCACCTAAGTGAAAATTCTAACTCCACCACGATCTTTAAAATTCTTAATTCAAATCTCCCCTCACCTTCACTCTTGTTAAAGGTAAATACCTAGCATAACTCTCTTCTCCATATCTAAGCAACACAGCAGAAGATTAAAAATCTCATATCAACTCCTATTTTTATAAAGAAATTAATAATTATACATTCCCTAATTTTATCCTGTGAACTTCATATTCTTTTGACAATATCATCTTTTTGATACTTTCCAAACTTTTTTAAAAAATAATAGAGATGGTCATTATTCGGGATCCAAAATCTTATTAAAAAGAAGAGTAATTCAGGAAAAAAAAATTAATACATTCTTGAACTTTGAAAAGTTCATTTATTTTGAACCATAAAAAAATGTCGAAATTATTCATATTGAATAGGAGTATTAACTATAATTATTTTTCAATGTATTATTAAAAAACACTAAATTAATTTTATATATAAGGACCGACATTGTAAAAAATGTCATTTTCTCACTACACTAAAAAGAGATGTGTCAAATCAAATACTCGAGAAGTAAAAATGGATGAAAAGAATACTTAATAATGAGGCCTAATATATAATAATGTTTCCAACCAATAAATTTATACTCTTTCTGTTTATTTTTACTTACTCAGTTTGAAAAATCAAGAGATATTTTATCACTTGATTTCTATTTTGTGTTTATTATAATCTACCGTCATTTCTCAATTTATTTTTCAAAATAATTTATTATATTTAAAAAATAATAATATTGTTATTCCATTAATTCTTTCTTAAAAAGTGTACCAAATTAAATACTGAACAAAGAAAATAATACCATGATAAGTTAGTGTTATCGATGTTTACGAAAAAGGATTATATTTGCCTTTTTGAGTACTATCGAAAATAAGCTATATTTACCTCTCATTAATTAGAGCTAGTAATATGTATCTCTTATCTATTAAAATTTTTATTTCAATTTTAAAAAATCATGTGTTAAACAACTTAATTAACTTTAATAAATTATTTGTGAGGCGCACTATCAACATGAAATCAAATGGGGCGGTATCAGATTATGTTCTAGTACTTGAACACTTAAAAATAAGTTTTTTAAGAAAGTACATTAGTGTCAAAATAAACAAGTATTAATTCAGTTTGAACATACATACTCGAACACTCAGATAAATTCAGAATTTAAAATTTATAATTACTATAATAAATTTTAAGTTATCATTATAATAATAGTGAAATTCACGATAAGATATTTAATAAATTTCACAGTTATTGAATTCACACGAATCTACACTCAGACTTGCTTGAACATGATGTCAATCCAACATTATTTGTTAATTAGTACTTTTATCAAATTATTGAGAAATTAATTAGGGGGTTTATCTAACCTAGAAATGTCATGCATGAATCAGTATGCAGTCGAAAAAATATTGTAAAATAATTTGATTTCTTTAGTTGGAGCTCCACCAAAATTATCTTCCAATTAAATAAATCATAAATGGAATTTGTTCAATAAGAAAGGTATGATTGGTGTGGGATAACCAATGAAATAATCATAAGGAGCATTCTTCAACTTTTTCTATTTTTGGCCCAAAGAAAAATACTACCCACATTTTCTTCCAATAATATATGAAAAAAATAAGAAGAAATTTATATTAATAAAAAAAACTCATTTTACCCTCTTAACATTTTAGATTTGGAAAATAATACCTTCTTCACATATCCTTTAATCATAAATCAAGGGTTAAAAATGAATTAAATTATTGCATATATTTTTAAAATGTCAAAAACTATTAAAGACAACAGAGTTAGATATCAAAGTGTCATAATATTACATATATGATTTTAGTTATTTAATGCCACAATACCATAGATTATTTGCACAAACAAATGATTTATTACCTATACAAAATATATATTCATACGATAACTTTAGACCTACTTTCAAACTTAATGAATCATTTATATCATTTTTAGTGCTATATATATGTATATCGTGCAACTTGACTAATTCCACAAGATACCTGCCACCTCCCACCAACAAAAGTTTAAAAATAAAATGAAGTTCCTCTATTTTACACTTCAGTCCACTTATGTAACAAGGCCTCTAAATCAGCATGGTGTTTCTGATGGAGAGGTATTGAAGATTTCGACCTGTTAATACTTTAACTTGGTATAGTGTTTTCATATTTCATTGTTGTATGGACACAACTCTGCATGATTGCCAACTTTCAACCCAACTAAGTCATTAGTGATCTTGCAACATCTCGGGCATTAGTTGGGAGTATAATCTTCTTTGTAGAAGTGTTGATGACTTGATATATACTTGCACAGCAGTTCCCTTCTGTTAGCAGTTAGTTGATATTAGTCAAGTGGTTAGGTAGTTGTGTCTTGACTCTATGTAAACAGATTAGTGCACTCACTAACTGTCTCTTCGATGTTACTGTGCATATTCTGTTAGATGAACTACAATGACTAATGCTAGCGCATACACTTGCAAGTTCAGATCAGCAGAATTGAGGTACGAAGACGATGATATCAGCAAATTCAAGTTAAAGAAAAAACATTATCAAAAGAATGTTTATGTGATTGTTGTAAGACCTTTCAAAAACGAAATAAAACAGTTTGAACTATCACATCTTTGCTCATTCTTAGTTACTCAGGCACAAAACATTCAAACTTGTATAACAGATGAATTGAAATTAACTCATCTCTTTTCTTGCAAATACAAGTAGACAAAATTCCAAGTACAAAAAAAAGATTAAATTTGAGAAAAGAATCATCCATCATATATTCATATTTCAATTCTTGAATCATTTACACAATTTGAACATAAAACTTGAATTTCTACAAGCCCCTAATCATTCAATACAGCCCTACTTATTAATTTGAACATAAACATTGAAATAATAGGATTCCAACATAGCCCAATTTCATCACCAACTCCCAATCCGCGAAGATTGATCAATGTCATGCACGATAGAGAGTAGTCAAGACCATCCAGCTTCCTAAAAGTAATACTTCAATCTTCATACCTATAAGTCCTGCCATAATTCTCCTCTGTTAGATCCCACAAGCCAACACCCATCAAGTTCCCCTTCTCCAAAATTTTGGCCTTGTCCAACTTCCAGTATGGAAGAATGTTCTCAGATGTCCCGAAAGATGAAATACACAGTGTTCCTTGAGCGATATCTACATTGGTAATGTATTTCCTGATGTACCTTCTGTTACTCAGATCAAATATTATGGCAGGGCCTGTCGTCTCTATTAGCTCTCGAGTCATTACCCCTGGTGTGTTAGAGAATGTCTTCTTCCTACAAACCTTTGAAATTAATTTGAATATGAACTTTGAAATAATAGGATTCCAACATAGCAGAATTTCATAATCAACACCCAATCCGCGATCATTGATCAATGTCATGCACAATAGAGAGTAGTCATCACTACACAGCTTCCTAAAAGTAAAATTTCCACCTTCATACCTATTAATGCCATTCTTCTTCGTTGCATCCCACAAGTCAACATGCTCCCGTTTACCAAACTTCTTGCACTCAAACGTCAGGAAAAATGGAATTCGCAGATCTCCAAAAGTGAGATCTTCACAGGTAATCCTTTTCCTCATTTTTCCAGTATGGAAGAATGCATTCAAACCCAGTCGATTTAATGAATTTAGAAATTATATTCCTCTATTCGACTTGCCCAAATACATTTCTATATACTGCACTCTATTTAGGATTATTAGTTCAGAAGTTGATGATTTCTCGCTTAATTACAAACAACAGATTCTAAGAGAAACTGGAATTCATTAAATGCTTCTGTCAGAAATGGCTACTTAGGCTATGACTCAAGCTTATAGGATGCTTAAGAAAGAGCCTGTTTGCTCCAGCTATGATGAATAAGTTCAGCTTTGGCATTTTCACCCATTGCTAAGAGCCACGAGCAATGACCATTCATTAAGATTAGCATCTCCATTCGGATGAAAATTTGTCCATTTATATCAACAATGACTAATGCTAGAACAGAATCGACAATGATATCAGCAAAGACAGACAATCATCGTAGCCAAGAATCCAGATATTCCAATCACAAGTACAAAAAGCAGACTAAATTTGAGAAAAGAATCATCATATATTCATACTCTATTTTACACAAACCTATGATCCTATTTCTTGAATCGTTTACAGAATTTGAACATAATATCCCAATTTCTACAAATGAATCAGCCGCATTCTTTGACTATAAAGTAATTTGAACATAAAATTTGAAGATCTAGGATCCCAAAACAGCCCAATTTCATCACCAACGCCCAATCTGTTATTGTTGAACAATTCAATGCACGAAAGAGCATAGTCATCGTTGCACAGCTTCCATAAGTAAACGCGCTCACCTTCATACTTCTTAGGAGCATTATCCGTTGTTACATCCCACACTTGAACACACACCCCGCACCCGCTCACCAAAATTTTGGCCATGTCCAATGTCCAGTATCGAAGAATGTACTCAAACGTCTCGATATATGGAATCAACAGGGCTCCTGCCTCAACTTCATAACTGGTAATCTTTATCTTGATCTGCCATGGGTTTTCCAAATCGATTTTTGGGGGAGGATATATATCCCGTATCTCAATTAGCTCTCGCGTCACTACATATGGAGTATTGTTAAGTTTGCAAGCTTCTTCTTCTTCTTTTGATGGAAAGAAATTGTAAAAGAAGGTCTTCTTAAGGCTAAGCAAAGGTTTTACAAGGAGAAGTGAACATTCCCTTTCACCCATGCCGTTGACGATCAAGAATTGGAAATTTGGGAGACAATTTTAGTGGGAAATACAAGAAGAAGAAGAAGAGGGAAATTTATAGGATAAACAGAGTTAAAAGAAGCCGTTACAAATGGCGGGCATAACCATTTTTCAGTTTTCAGTTTTTGTTTTTCTTTCTTTTTTCTCTTTCACTTTTTTAAAATTATTTTTTATGTTGGAACTAAATTATTTTTTAATCATCAACAACGGTATGGTTTGTATTAAATAAATAAGAATAGTATTCAATATCATGAATTAGTAATGTTGAAATTACTAGAGATTAGTTATGGTTGAATTAACTTTTTTTTATCAACAACGGTATGGTTTGTGTTAAATGAATAAAAATAGTAGTGAATACGATATATTAGAATATAAATAGTAAATCTAGTTCTACTATCCTACGAGGTTGATTTCGGCCAAATTTGTGTTGAGTTTATAGTATAACACATTGCCTATTATGTTCATCTCAATTTATGTAATATTTTTAAAACGGAAAAAGGTCATATATGCCTTTGTATTCTTAGAAAAAGGTTATGTTTGTCGTTCGTCATACTTTTTTGATATATTTGCCCCTGTCATCCAACTTAAGGTACATTCATTAAAAAATAATATATATAGATACAATTGTATCTATATATTTCTCTAATATTTAAAAAAATTAAATAAAATTTTCTTATTAAATCTTTCTTTATTCAAATTATATATAAATTTCTAATATATAACTTTAAATTCATTAAAATTTTAGTTTATATAAATCCCTTTCTTACAATTTGCACTGCCTCATTACTTTCCTTGATTGGAAACATATAAAATATACAAATAGTTTTTTAATAAATTTCATTAATTTTCTACAATTAATTTTCTAATATAATTTCAAAACATATAGTAAATAAGTAATTTGATTAGAGATATAATTTCAAACATGGTTGAGGTTGGATAAAATTGTTGAACTCAGACTTTGACAAATTTTGGATTCTAAAATCTTGCAAACTAACTAGAAACATCTAACTTTAAGAAGTATAAGTCTTGGGTTTTTATCGTCACTCATTTCATGTTTAATTTAAATTATAAATTATTTTTAAAATACATGTTTATTTCAATTTATTTATCCTGCAACAAAAAAATTATTTAATAACAATAAGTTCTCCTTCCGCGGCAATATTATTGTCATAAAAATATTTAGTGACAATTGAGTTAGTGTCATTGCATCCAGAGTCGCTAAAGCCTTAAGCGAAATTAATAAAGAGTGTTGGTTATAAAACTTATATTTGTTATTGCCGCTAAATATAATATATCAACAATTATATTATCGTCGCTAAATCCTTTATTTGTTATCTGTCATCTTTCCTACAAATGTCAGCTAAGACACTTGAAGCAAAAGGTGTGAAATGTTAGATATCCCTGTTTTGGAATTTTGACTTCTTGATCATTGAGCTAGATGATTTTAAACATAAACGTTTAAATCCTAGGATCCCAATTTCATTGGCAACACCCAATTCGCGATCATTATGCAGCTTCCTAAAGCTAGCACTTACATGAGTTGCACTTTCGTACTTCTTAGGGTCATTCTCGTGTGTTACACACAAGAACACACGTCACAGACTTGTTCACCAAACCTTTGTCCATGTACAACTTCTAGTATGGAAGAATGTACTCAAAAGTCTCGTGTTATAGGTTTGGCATGTGAGGGGGAGACAGAATGGATAATTAGGAAGCTCACCGATGGACCAGCTGAGGTTGATATCATTTCCATAGTTAGCATGCCAAGGCTTGGAAAAACTACTTTAATGGTATAGGAGGAGAACAATTCTCACAACCCTGCACCTATCGAATTTTGGTAATATGAAATAATCATGGGCATTAATAGGAAGAGTGATCATGTCTCTCCTCGACTCTTGAAAAATGTCAAAAGTTGGCCGCCCTCCTCATGAATGTTTATTATATGCTGAGTTGATTTACCCATCAATATAACATTGCATTGAGCATGAAATAATTGATTATTCTCACTGATGGCAAATTGTTCATTCTTTTGGCACGTGTTGGAGGTATCCATTCCTGTTTGCAACTTCTACCAGTGCAGAAACAAACTTTGTAACACTTAGTATTTGGAGTTTTGCAAAGCTATGACTTGTGGGAATCAATGATTGTTCTGTCTTTGAACTAACTGTGTTATAAAGTTAAAGATATTGAGAATATTATATCAGTATTTGGAAGACGCAGAGGAATCTTTGCTCGTACTTGAGGAATTATTAATATTATGGAGTGATCAGATTCCAAACAGTTTTCTGGGATATTGATTCATTAAAATTAATCACACTGTACGGAATGCATCAACTTAAAGGTGAAAGTAGCAACGGAGATCATCGGCTTGTATCAAAATCCTCCTAAACTATCATCGCTTTCCATGCCTAAGCAATTTGGTGCTCACGGAACTACATTGTTCGCACTATAATAATACAAGTACAGGAGGGGGATCACACAGACTAAATTGACAACTTTAAGAATCATAATATTGCAAATATTCCAA
>JAJOOR010016059.1:0-12982 GCA_036250505.1 Solanum acaule | reverse complement strand
GATAGATACTAAAATAGAGGTACTTGCTATGATTTCTCTAGTGGTAGAAGAAATTTCCATAAGTTTTACCTGGTATGGCTGTACCAAAGTTATGCTTTCTGTGAGATATAAACTAGTTTAGATGGGTTTGGGTTCTATCACTGTGCTTTTTATGTTAGGAAGCTCTGTAGCTTGAAGTTATTGGTGTAAATGAGAAATTGCCAATAGCCTCACTTTTTTTTTGATGACCGTGGTGTTGGGGCTAGCTTTTGCGCACCTCGACTAATTCCACGAGATACTTGCCACCTCCCACCAGCAACAAGTACTAGGTAACTCTATCCACCAAGGCTAGGACAGATGGGAAGAATCACCTTGTGTTTTTTGTCTTGGCTGAGTTTTGAACCTGAGACCTCAGGGTTCTCAACCACTTCATTGACCACTAGGCCACACCCTTGGGTGCATAGCCTCACATTTGTTATTACAAAATTCTTGCCATATAATTTTGGTTTGGTAATAAGACTACTCTCAGTTCTGTAGTCGTTCGGTACATTTAGTACAGCCCTTGGCAGATTTATTTGCTACTTGTGATGTTTTAAGTTATTCTCTGGTGAAAACTTTTAGCAAGTGATCAGTCGTTTGGAACTTTTAGGTGATTAATCTGCTGTTGGCTTATTTTTGTCACTTGTTTTTGAGTTCAGGTTCGCTGGTGAAAGTAAATTACGGGAATAAATGTCTGCAGTGAGTAATTACCACTTCACTTATGCAGACTATTGACTATTGAAAGAAAAGAACAATCATCAATACTCCCTTTATCCAAAAATGTTTTCACTCTTTGCCTGCAAAGATCCATAGCTTAGTGAACCACTGACATTTTACAATGTATTCTAACCTTGAGATATGAGGTAGATTATAATTTATACTACTGCTCATTTAGTTTCTGAATATCTAGATTTAGTGTTAAAAGATAATTGTTGTCATCAAGTTTGTAGCCTGTCGGCCAAGCTTTTGATGCTAAAAGCACTTGTACCAAAATACACACTAGTTTGTTTTGGAGATTTGAGGTGTTTTGGAATAGTTAGTAAAAAATTCCAAGCTTCTTTAAACCTCAGGCTGGAACTTAGTTGAGGTTTAAAATTGCCATCAGGGTTGGAGCTTCGTTAGGGTTCAAGGGCAAAAATGGAACCTAGTTTTAATAAGATGGGTAATATTAGACCCAAACATCTAACATAAATCAACTTGCTCAATTCAAGCTGTATAGTGGAAAATTTGACCCTTTTCCGAAAAATAGATTTTTTTTTAGATCAAATTAATGTAATTTCATTCATAAACATGGCCCAAAACTTGGCTGTATACAAAGGTTATATACCAAAAGGTAAAGAATCTACAAAAAGAAATGATTCTCTACAAACTGTATCCAATCTTCTATACAATTGGGAACTGTATGGGTGCACCAAAAGAAAATAAAAGATCGGAGGCTACTTCTTAATTGAGAAAAACTTGACTCTACCCCTTCAAAAGCTCCCCTATTTTTCTCTCCACACCACCCACATTAATGCTAGTGAAACTACATTCCGTGCTCTACATCTTCTTCTTTTCTCCCGCTCTTTCAACTGAACATCAGTTCTTTCCATTTAATTGATCCAAATGGGCTCTTAGCTTTAAATTGATCAAATCAACCCTTAATATGCAAAAAGAGCCAAACAAATTTGGATGAAGGAGTACAATTGAACTGTGTTTGATAATCCTTAATGTTCACGGATAAAGCAAAAAATATTTGTTATTTCAGTTTCCTTGAAGACCCTTCGGGGTGGCCCAGTGGTTTGGGCTTGGGACTTCCATGTTGGAGGTCTCAAGTTCGAAATCCCTTGCCAGCGAAAGCAAGGGGCTTGCCTTCTGGGTCGAGCTCATCGCACCGGGCTTGCCTAGTGCAGGTTACCTCTCCTATGTGGTTTGCGAGCTATTGCATAGGAGCGGGGGTTTTACCCTGTGCGCACCCAAAGGGTAGCGGCTGTGGGTTTCCCTTGCCATCAAATAAATAAATAAAATAGTTTAGCTTGAAGGAAGAACAAAAATAATAGTTATGAGCTATTTAACTACTTTTCCCACTGTCATGCTTTCTCGGTGCAGCACTGCCTCATTCTTTTTTCTGGTGTTCTTGTATAGCATATGCTATTGTGATATACCGTGTCTTTTCTTAACCTGAACATATCATTTTAAGTAACGTGTTTCACTTGTATTCTTATGCTGTTGCCTTCTTCTATGGTTAATAAAGTTCAAGTTCTGCAGTTTTTCAATACAGAGCCATATGCTTGTGATCCCTCTAGTCTTCCAAAGTATCCTCCGACCAAAGAAATGGATGCTAAACGGCGGGATGATGAAGCTAGACGGTCAGCACTTTTTACTATTGTGTAGTGTGAACCAGGCATCTGGTTGATTCCTCACTTTTTACTGTTTTTTATTCCTTCTATCATGTTTGATTTCCTACTTACTTCTTCTGACCAACAGTTCACCTTGAACAAACCGGTAGCAGCATGTTTACTTGATTAATGATAATTCTTGAAAGAATCTGGTGGCGTTTGTTTCAAATTTGCAATAATTAGTTGTTTGAATGCAGCTTTGAGTTTTTGTAACTCTTTATGTTTTCCCAAAAATATAAAGGACTTCCCTTTTTGAAGATTGTGTACCTCAGTTCTTCAAATCTTCAAAACTCAAACTAGTCTTCAGATCTGTGTTTTTGAAATATTTGAAAAACTGAGTTTGAAAACCTTTATAAAAAAAGAAGAAATACTTACTTGCAGAACTTCTCAAATAAACATTTTCTTTAATAAACAAAACCTTCTTCCAGAAACTCAAAAGTTGAGTTTGCAGTATCTTGATCAAACAACACGTTAGAAATGCAAGAATTTGATATTCAACAATTTTGAGTTCTCGAAAAGAAAATATTTAGAAGTGAAATATTATAATGACTTTACTGCAGAACCTATCATGATTTAGAATTTGAGTATGCAATTTTAGTACTAAAATTTTAGCTATTGTTTTTCTTTAATGTAGAATCTACAAGTGTTCTCGGGTCTTTATGCTGGTCTTGCGTCCTCTTTTAGACTACATTTTACATTAATATGCACATAACATTGGGTCCTTCATGAGGTTGTTTTGTTACAAGAAATTCCTTTGCCCTTATCTCTGCTCAACTTTGAAAAAAGAAGAATAGAGAACTCAAGTACAAGGATTTCAAGTTGTTGAGGCACCATAGGATAGTAAGGGAAAAGCTTCCGCTGGGTGTTTGCCCCTCTGTATCTATCATCCCACTCAAGTTCTGTTTTATGTCATTTAAGTTATGCTCGTCCATGAACTAACATCCAAATATGGGGGGACGGAAAGAGAAACTTTGGGGTTAATTACCAATCAAAAAGATGAAACTCATGAAACAATTGAAAAAAGAGAGATAAGATTCACCATAATATGATCCAAGGAGATTAATTACCAACAGAAAAATGAGTTATGAATGACTTTGGATTACTGGTGACAAATGTCATGATTATGTGTTATATTTTAATGTAACATAAAATGCATTAGATGATTTGTATTCATGCATGTATTGCAACATAAAATGTCATAGAAGATTTGGAATCATCTATTTCAACAAGTTATAATACTCCATTTTTGATAAGTTATAGCCTAGTTAAATAGCAAAACCATCACTAAGATAATGATAGTAATGTGCAAAAGAGGTATAGAGACGTAGTTCTTAACTGTGCCTATAGTTAAATTAGACAGCCTGTTAAGATATCCACTTCTTGTACTTTTTTGAGATGAAATCACATGGCTACTAGATACTAGCACTTGTATTTTAATAATGCGTTATCTCAGCTTTTCCGTCAAAACACCTTTGATATCTCTCTCTCTACAAAGATCCACAAAATACAGGCAACGATTGCAATCCAAATCCCTACGTCTTCTTTACAGTCCAGTATTGTAAGAGTTCTTTAACATTCTTGGTCATACATTCATGTAAAACATATATATAGTCACTACAGTGTGAAGCAATCAGGAGGGTAAAGAAAAGATAATCAGTGCCCTCATTCTCCTTCTTGCTCAAATAAAAATAACTAATTATGTAACAGTTTCCAATGGGGGAAGGTGAGTGCAACTTTAAAATTAGGGGAAATGCCATCTGTGTTAGCAAACTAGAAGAGATAATAGTGTTACTGATCCTAGTAATTTAAGTAAGTATGGAGGTCTTGTGCGCTCTTTACTTTCTCTGGCAACAATACGTCATTTGCAGTTTAGAAATATAAAGTCAGATATTCGTGTCTTGTGAAAAAAGATATTTGTAGCGTACTGGACTTGCTTGTCAACTTGTCAATGCTTTACATTGTTAGTTTACTATGTTTGAATGCAATTGATCTTTTGAAAATCTCATTCTTCTCTCATTGGTTTTACAGTTATTCAACAATGTAACTATAGATGCCATTGATATTTTGTATTTTCATTTTTTCCATTCCTAATTAGAAATAACAATATAAAATATTCACTTCTGGGTTCCATCTGATGCTTGTGAAATGGTGACAAGCTGTTCATTCCATCTCATCATGCAGGCTAAGAGCCGCTAATAAAGCTCCGGGAGATGGTGCTAAGAGAGTACGCCATCGTGAACGGACCCGTGCTGGCCCTGCTCCAGATGCCAATGCAGAAAATCAAGCTAATATTGACGTATGCCCTTGTGACATGTCTCCTTCTTTGTTATGGTTCTGTTATAGTTGAAGCTTCTTATTTTTATTTTTTTGATTTACTATGCCACACATTATTTCATCATCACTCGTCTTGTTCTTTAGTGTCACCAAGAAAGTTCAAGTTTGAACAAAGTTTTTCATCAACTGTCAATTAAACAGAAATTAGAATGTAAAAGGTGGGAGATATGAGTAGCTAGTCTAAAAAGTAGATCAAGAGCAGTCACATAAGTTCTCTCTGTTATGCTTCCTTGGAGACTTATTAGAAGTCTTTGTTCCTTTTCTGCTTTGTACTTTAGCAAGTTTCAGGTTTGACACTTTTTCAATGGCATATGCCGTATAGGCTTTTTTATTTCATCTGGGTATAGTTTTTGGGGCCAAGTTTCAGTGGTGTATAGTCCTTCACACAACGTTATGCTCTCTATTTACATGATGACTACTGCATTAGTTTTATCAGTTGCTCTGTTTGATTTTTTCAACTGGTTCCTATCTGTATACTTTGCAGAGGCGGCGCCTAATCACTCATGCAAATGCAAAGAGCAAGAGTGAGAAGTTCCCCCCACCACACCAGGACGGAGGACTTGGCGTTCCCTTGGGTGCTTCACATCACATTGATCCATCCCTTGTCCCTCCTGATGTGCCATTCAGTTCGACCTCATTCACATATTCAAAAGAACCTGTCCAGAATTGGTCAGGCCCTTTAGTAGAGCCTGCATCAGCTGGTGGAAGGCGGAAGAAGCATAGTGCAGGTGATGCCAAAAAGTATTTGTCAAAGAAAAGATGAGAAGCAACATTGTTTTGGGTCGCAGCAGAGCGAGAGCTTCAGATGAGTGTTTCTTGGCCTATTCTGGAAATAACATGAAAGTGGGGGGCTGGCCATGGCAACACTTTGAAGCATTTTGTTATTAATGCACCTTCCAGAGAAGGGTTTATAGTATGCCCAGAGCGAACCATTGTTTTCCTTTTCATTTTCCAAATATAGAAGGGTCCTTCTGGTTTTTGACTTCTCAATTTGTTGTGGTGGCGAGAAGCTCCCCAGTTACATGTATATTAGTACTACCAGAGTTAATTCTTTGTGATGGTATGTTCGACTTCTCCAGTTGGTAGAAAATTTTACATTTATATTTGACCGGTGTAATTGCATCTCCTTTATTCTACTCATTGACATTTTGTAAAATTCTGCTTGTTCATTGATGGTTGAAAAAGGGTCACTCCTATTATACAGTTCTCAGCGTTAAATTGGGAGATTGATTCTATTATCCATGCCTGTTTGCGCATGAGATAGGTAAAATATAACACATATATGTAAGGTTATTTTCGTCATAGAAATCATTTTCTCAGAAATTTTGGCTGGAAAATTTCACTTTTGTGAGATTCCAAAAACATACCAAATGTATAGTTATTTATGTGTTCTTGTTTAATTGAGTTAACTGATGATCTACAAAACAATGTTAACTTGGATCACATGTTGATCACATTTGAGAAGCACTTTGAAATGCGTTTTTGATTATTATTTGTAAATCATGTTTTTGAAATACAACTTCAAAATCATATTTCTGAAATTTACTTTATAAAAGAAGAATATGATAAGTGAGCATTTATATATTCGAGTTCAACTTGTTTAGGACTTCTTGAGTCTACTGCTACCACCTACCATGATTGGTCTATTGATCTGTTGTTCGTACCTATGCAAGTTGAAAAACAGACAATCCAAATGTGCATAAAATATATAAGGGTCATAAGTTCAAATACTTAACTTTTAGGGGGCAAAGTGGAATTTCCAGGACTTGCATGACCCCCTTATCTGGCAGTTAAGTCCACAGGGCTGAAAACTTGAAGATTTTGAGTAAACTATAGATAAACCCTTCTGGAAAAATGGACACCCAATTTCTGGATAGCCATAAACCCCCAAGAAAGCAGAGAGGAATAAACACTTGACTATGCTTGGCGCCTTTCTTCTTTCATGGCTGCCGTTTTTTATAGCCCCAACAACGCTATCCCTTTATCCCTTCTCCCTCCTCGACCCTTTAACCTTCATTCACTTTTCACCTGCACTTCAAGCCTAACAACTACCAAGAAAAACAAATGTAAGCATAAACCCTCTTTGTTCCTTCAGAACCCTTCGAAATCCCATCTTGTGCAACCCCTTTTGACCCCTCAGCAATTTAAGGACTCTAATGTGTCAGTAGATTCTGACACTAATTGTATTGATTATGCCAATTTGCTTCGGATTTCTGTTAGGTGTGGTGATGTTGAGCTTACCAAGATAATTCATTCTTCACTTGTCAAGTTTGAAGAAGAGGATGTTTATTTGAAAAATGCTTTAATTGCAGCTTATATCAAATTGGGTTGCTTGAATCTTGCTGAGAGAGTTTTTGATTCGCTTACGAGCCCTGATGTTGTGTCATACACTGCAATTATATCAGCTTTTGCCAAGTCGAATCGTGAAAGAGAAGCCTTTGAGCTGTTTCTTGAAATGAGGGATTTAGGTATTGAACCAAATGAATTTACATATGTTGCTATTTTGACTGCTTGTATTCGTTCATTGAATCTTGAGTTGGGTTGTCAAGTACATGGTCTTGTTATCAGATTGGGTTATTTGAGTTATACTTATGTTGTCAATGCACTTATGGGGTTGTATAGTAAGTGTGGTTTGTTGGAGTTTGTTGTCCTCTTGTTTAATGCTATGCCACAAAGGGACATTGTTTCGTGGAACACTGTGATTGCTTGTATGGTTCAACAGTCCATGTATGATAGAGCATTTGAAATGTATCGTGAGTTGCGGAGAAATGAATGCTTGATAGCTGATCATTTTACTCTTTCGACGCTTTTGGCTGCATCTTCTCGCTGTTTGGCAGTGAGAGAAGGCCAAGAGCTTCACAGGTATGCTCTTAAAAGTGGATTACATGGTAATTTGAGTGTGAATAATGCACTAATAGGATTTTACACCAAGTGTGGAACCTTGAAGAATGTAGTGGATGTGTTTGAGAGGATGCCAGTGAAGGATGTCTTTAGTTGGACTGAAATGATTGTAGCTTATATGGAATTTGGACACGTTGATTTGGCGATGGAGATTTTTAACAGCATGCCTGAGAGAAATTCTGTTTCTTATAATGCTCTTTTGGCTGGATTTAGTCAAAATCATGAAGGGTTTAAGGCACTGGCGTTGTTTTGTAGAATGTTGGAGGGAGGAATGGAGTTGACTGATTTTGCATTGACCAGTGTTCTTAATGCTTGTGGTTCAATGATGGAGAGGAAGATAAGCGAACAGATTCATGCGTTTATCCTCAAGTGTGGTTTAAAATTAAATGATCATATTGAGACGTCATTGGTTGATATGTGCACGCGGTGTGGGAGAATGAATGATGCTGAAAAGATATTTCATGATCTGCCACTTGACCATGATAATTCAATTGCATTAACATCAATGATATGTGCATATGCTAGAAATGGACAACCAGAAGAAGCTATTTCTCTGTTCTTGGTAAGACATTCAGAAAAATCGCTAGTTGTTGATGAAGTTGGATTGGCCACTATTCTTGGTGTTTGTGGAACATTAGGGATTCTGAAGTTAGGGGAACAAATCCATTGCTATGCCTGGAAACATGGTTTAATGTCTGATACCGGTGTTGGGAATGCCATGATCAGCATGTACTCTAAGTGTGGTGAAATGCAAAGTGCAGTTAAGACCTTTGAGGCTATGCCTACACATGATTTAGTATCATGGAATGGTTTATTGACTTGCTATGTCCTTCATAGGCAGGGGGATGGGGCATTGGATACATGGGCGAAGATGGAGAGGTTAGGAGTAGACCCAGATTCTATCACTTGTGTCCTTGTGATATCAGCTTATAGACACACTTCCACAAATTTAGTTGATTGTTGCCAAAAGTTCTTTTCCTCTATGCAATCCTCATATAACGTAAACCCCACCTCAGAGCATTATGCAGGTTTTGTAGGTGTCTTAGGCTATTGGGGTCTGCTCGAAGAAGCAGAAAAGATAATTAGTGCAATGCCATTTGAACCAAAGGCTTCTGTTTGGCATGCTTTGCTTGATGGTTGTAGGTTACATGTGAATGCTATCATTGGAAAAAGGGCCATGAAGAATATACTTTCCATTGTCCCACAAGATCCTTCTACTTTTATACTAAAGTCAAATCTTTACTCAGCATCTGGAAGATGGCAGTGTTCGGAACTTGTTAGGGCAGAAATGAGGGAGAAGGGTATCCGAAAAATACCAGGACGCAGTTGGATCATATTCGGCGACAAGGTTCACTCCTTCTTTGCTAGAGATAAATTGCATTCACAGTCAAAAGACATATACAGTGGCTTACAAATACTTATTTTGGAGTGTCTGAAAGCTGGATATGTACCTGATACAAGTCTTGTGCTCCATGAAGTGGAGGAGCATCAAAAGAAAGACTTCTTGTTCTACCACAGTGCAAAACTATCTATAACCTTTGGGCTTCTTATGACGAGACCTGGAAAACCTGTTCGCGTTATGAAGAATGTGCTTCTCTGTGGTGACTGCCATACATTCTTCAAATATGTTTCTGTTGTCACCAAGAGAGATATACACGTAAGAGACGCTTCAGGTTTTCATCATTTTGTAAATGGTAAATGCTCGTGCGGGGATAATTGGTGCTGAGAAAAGAGATATTTTGATATTTTTAGCTGTAGCTTACATTGTTGATTTCAAGTTTTGGTTGCTAATATTTTTAAACCTGTTGTTAGATATACAACAATTTGAATGTATTTACACCATGTAAAGAACTTTTGATCAATCAGTTTAACAGAAATACTTTTCTCTGGTCTATAAAGTTTGAGAAAAGCATAAGACTTTGTATCTTCCTCTGATTTTCATTATATTCTTGCTTTTGAATGCTGTTTTTTGGTAACTAAGATAATTCATTGATTATATTACCATGAGGTGCTGGAAATTTATGTACAAGTACAACGACATGGATATATTTGCTTCACTTTTTTAACAAGCGGTATATCTGCTCTAAGTCGTACAATTTTGATGTATATTTGCCCCTAATGACGATACTTCACAACTTATTTGAAACTGTAGAGGTGAAATCTAAACAATGCTTCTTTTTTCTCAGAGTATAGCTCTGAGAGTGGACTCCTATTTTCATAATTGTTACAAATATTTCATCAAATTAAAGATCACTTGCCACAAGTGCTTTAATTACCTCTCATAAACTCCTTTACAACAAGGGTCAATTCCTTCAACTTCATGCCATCAAAATACTCACAACCATGAAACCCTCCTTCACTAAAACAATCCACAACTTGCACACCTTTTGCCTTCAACATCTTTGAAAACTCAATTTGTCAATCGATCAAAGGATCACCATCACAGTCAATTATCAGAATCTTCCAACCTTGTGTTTTCATTTGATCAAACAAACTTTCATTTGATTGAATCTCCACCATCGGATTACAATACGGATGATCGCGATCGCTACCACTAGGTAACCCTAGCTCCCACATAATATCACTCACATTAAGGGGCAACATCTTATCGTGAGCTAATCTTAATTCCGATTTTGTCCTTTCATTTCCACCAAAAAGACTATGATATAAAATCAACCCTTTGATTTCTAAAGGCTTAAGGTATTCACTAACTCCAGCTACACGTAGTCCTACGTGGTACGCTATGTTGCCACCAGAACTAGTGCCCAATAGAAAACACTTTGAAAAATCAGCATATTTTTTCAACAACTCGTTAGGGTTATTTTTGATCCAATACAACGATTCCACACAATCATCATACGCTGCTGGGAGTCGATTTTCGGGAGCGTATCGATAATCGACCGATACAATTATTGCTGGAATTTCAACCGCAAGTGTTGCACAAAATTTTTGTAAAATTGGTGTGTCTATAGTAATTGCCATTACAAATCCTCCACCATGAAAATATACTACAAGAGGGAGTTTATTTTCCGAGTTTAGTACTTCACGAGGGATGATAATACGAGCCCATGTGTCTTTAACGGGATTAATGACGAGATCTTTTATAAAGACGGAGGAATCATGATCAGGAATAGTGGTGGAAAATGGACGAGGTGGAATTTGGGAACGTGTGATAGAGCCATCAGTGTTGGGAATGATTCCCAAGTATCCATAAGGATCGACATTTGGATCAATTGGAGCAATTTGATCAGACATGCCAATAATTAAATTGAACAATATGGGGAAAAGTATTGCCTTGAGGTTTTTATTGTATAGTTTTATACAGACTACTTTAACCATTTTGTGTTTTATTTTTTTTACATTTTCTCTTATTTTTCCTTTTAAAAAAATATACAAAAATCATTTTACTATTTTAAATATAATTTAACATTGACCATTATAGAAATAAAGAAAATAACTCCAAATACTTATCCTATTGCACGATTAATGGAGGTTTCAACTTTAAAAGAAAAGGACAGTTTCCTAATTTCGACCAGAAAGTTAATGAGTTATGATATGTCAAAGAAAATGACAATTCAAAATTAATATTTTCAGATCCTTTCCATTCTAGACAACTATATGTGTGTACAGAAGAAATATATACAATTGACCCAATAATAGAATGCATTGTACCTACCTCATATATAAATATATAAATGTTCTCGTGATAATATTTTTCTATATATTTATCAAACATCATAAAATAAGTCTTTTTTTTTATTTCTAAGAAAATAGTTTTCATGGTGAATATTTTTCTTCGTACCAAACATATTCTCAGTGTAAAATTACTAATAGAGAAATCAACCTTTTGATTTCAATTTTTTTCTACTTTTATTCTATTTTCCAAGAATCACTGCCTTGACATTTCCTTCTCTCTATATTTTTTTGTTTTGTTTTGAAATATCTGTATTTACATTGAACCATCATCAAGAAATGTAAAAAGGAAAAAAAGAATTACCAAATTAAAATGATTTTACATCAACATATACTTGATTTTTAGCATATCTATCTAAAGTTTAATTTATGTGCACTAGGGGATCATTTGAAATTTGTCTAAAGTTAGCATTTAATATTAATTAATAAATTGCACAAAGCAACTTAATGCACACCAAATTATTAATTGAATGAATAACTTGATTTCTAATCGATAATGATTGTGAACACCTTTTAATTATGGAAAAATCACGCCCTATACACATTTAAGAGTCAATTTTACGGGTTTTAAATATACTTTTAAAAAATTCTTACTTATAACAGTTTATTTACGAGTTATGACATATCATTTAAAGTTAATTTTATTTAAAAATCAATTTCCATTTATTTAATAAATGATTAATCTATTTATGGTTTTTTATTATTAATTAATAATATGTAATTAAATTGATTTTTGTTCCTTTTTTAAATCTGAAATTATTAGTTACATAGATATAGGGATTCACCTACAACACGTTTCCTTCTTTACCGTTACCACCTCCCATACGTCAATCCCACCCCCTCCAAACTGCCCATACATCAACCCCTCCTCCTCCCTCCACACTCATCCAATTCTATGCCATTAACACACTAGCCCACATTTACCTTCATCTATCACATCTTTCTCACCACCAAACTACACCAACTTCACAATCCTCCATTCAATTTAGTTTTTTCAACAAAATCATGTCGAAGAAAACGGTTGTAACTCCTCAAAAGATCCCTCGATTAGTCGAAGGAACTTCTACGGATGAAGTTCATGCTCCATCTTTCAACATTTTGACTCAAACATTGCCGCCAAACATTGTTGAAACTCCGGCTAGGGGTGGTTCATCTCTATTGAAAGATCAAAAACAGAAAAAAATGACTCAAATAAAAGGGTGAGTCCGATAAATCAAAAGGGGAAGAAGAGGAAGGGGAAAAATGTTGAAACCCCTTTTGATTCTGATTCTGATTTTGTTACTGAATCAAAAAAGAAAAAAAGAAAAAAAAACAATGAATGTTGAAGTTGCTCAGTCGTCAAAACCATCTACAAGAAGATCCAAAAAAAAAAAAGGAATCAGAAGTCCCAACACCTAAAAAAGACAAAAAAATTGTTAGGGTAAATATTATATTCAATTTATTTTCACATTATTAAAACTACTATTTTTTTTCTAAAAATATCACATTATTCTTATATTATTTTCGAAATAGTTGTTTGGATGAAACGTGTATGAAATCTAATTAATATGTGTATGATTCTGATTAAACAGTTGATTGTTGGATATTGTATGATTTGTGATATAATAGTGGTATACAAATGGTATGAATTGTGTTTTAACAGTAGTGTGATTGTCTAT